>CAKNWW010350712.1:0-13381 GCA_932074435.1 Andricus kollari
ACAACGGTCGAAGAAAATTTCACAGTGTGTAGGATATTCCAATCACCGAACATAGATAATGAAAATAAGGTTATATCAAATAAATACCTACTGCTTGTAATAGGTGCCTATTAGACAAGACTTATATTCTACTGATCAGCAAATATAAGTTTGCAGACATTTGTATAGACAGATAAGTTTTCTTTCATGCGGCCATTTTTTATTAACGATGTTTTTCTCTTCCTATAAAACTTAATAATTTATCTATAATGGCACTATCAGTATGAAGTTTTTAAATTTTCTTTAAATTACTTTTGAAATCCCTTGCAAAATACCTGCTTTTAAGAAATAAAAATTTTGTAACATCCTTGGTATAAGAAATAAGTCAACCTTAAATTTTAGAGGTTCATTTGGAGCGGGTTCCACATGCGCTTGAGCGATGAAACTTTTTTTGAATGCTCTTTAAAATTGTTTGAAAATTTAATGTTGAAAATATTAATATAATCTGACCCTTTCTTAGAATTGCAAATATGTTTTGAACTATAATGACTTTCGTTTTTAAAGTACCAATTTTTTATGTAACACGCTAACATAATCCAAAATTGTTAGAAATGCTAAGTCTTGTTCAAATTATGATTTTTTCAATGTTCATTTTTTTTGAAATGTTAACATGATTAGCAATTGTTAAAACCTGCAAATCTTTCTCAAATGCATTTTTTCATGTTAAAAATACTAATGTTTGACAGAAAACACTAACAAAATCGAAAACTGTAAAAAGATTATCTTTAAACTGAAAATATTTTTATTTAACTAGAGGTAAGCGCTCTTGCGGGTCGCTTAGCCTTGTTTGCGAAAATTTGGGCAAAGTTTACATCAGATGTGACTATCATGAGTTGGGTCTCAGGTTACATGATTCCTTTCTCGGACAGGGTGGTACAGCAATTCCCTGCGACTAACCCGTCTTGGTCTGCGCTGGAAAGGTTAAAGATTCGTGGTTTATTTAATGCGCTATTGGGTAAAGAAGCGATAGAAAAATGCGATCCTCATCCTCAGCAATTTTTATCTCGAATTTTCGTTGTTCCTATATTCAATGGTAGGACGGTAAGACATCTGTTAAATCGCAGCTCCTTCCTGGCGTCAATGCACTTGAAGGATGCATATCACTTACTTCCAGTTTCTTACTCGTACAGAAAATTCTCAATTCTTCCAGCCTTTGTGAAAGAGGCTATGTTTCTCCGAGTGGGACCCTGCGGTGGTTGTTTAAACATTTTTTCAATTATATATATATATATATATATACATACATATATTTGAAAGGTATTACAGTGATTTTAACTTCAAGGAGTGACTCAAAAGGAATTTGAAAAAATAAGTGACTGAAAGTAACGTTAGTGTCTGTGTAGTAGCCTTGACGAACGATATAGATAAGCGTCATATATATTTCTCGTATATATAAACTACAAAATTAACTAAAAAATTTGATATTGCGATAGCTACATTCTTTTAAAGAGTTACGTGCTCGTCACTGTGTTTTACATGCCGTACTCTATAACCATTTAAGATTCGGCGATTGAGGCCTACTGGAGTTTCTCTGATTTCATCTGGGGTTAATGGGGTAATCCTGCCGCTTTCCCTGTTGATTTTTGCCCGTCCTTTAGATCCAACGTGAGGATTATATGTATATATTCCAACAAGAACATTAGTACTCTCCAATATTGCAAATACGTCACCATCGGATGTTGATAATACAATTTGTTCTTCGGTTGGCATGGAAAGATAGACGTTATGTCCTGCTAGTATTTCAATTGGTTTATGTGCAGGAAAAGTGTATTTTCGAAGTTCAAACTGCCGGTCCGGATGTTTTTTGGGTATAAGCCGAATAAATTCAAGTTGTTCAATTCCATATCCATGTCTGTCAGAAGAAGGAAGCTTGGTAGGTGGAGTTATATGCCTGGTAGGAGGAGACCGGTGCCTTGGGCGAAGAGGAGTTTCGTCAGGAGAACGAGGTCTGACATCAGAAAGAGAACTGGCAGGAGGATTTTGTCTGTCAGAAGACGAAGATGGGCTGCCACGAGGAAGACCGGGAATAGGTGCACCATTAGGCAAACATTCAAACTGCGAACCTAACTCTGCAAATCGAAACAGACGATTGCTTGTTTTTTTAAACACTTCGAACGGAATATCCGCCTTACAGGCGAATATAGTTTATGGATAATGTACTACTGATAATATAATAATATCTTAATAATATAATAAGTTACAAAAATTTGCCCACGCATCATTGACTTTCTAAGCCGTAGCCAGAAGTGGAGAGGTGAACAGAGTTCCCCCCCCCCCGAAATTCTGGGAACATATAAATAATAGATATATACTTTTCAGAGTGTGTGTAATTGTACCGCTTGAAATCCCCTCCCGAAAATGTTTTCTAGCCGCAGTCTTGGTTAACAGTGTATCCAATTTATATTCTAGTATTTTATGAGAGTATATGTCTAATTAAGAAGAAGGTTAAACAAGGGGTTAGCCCTACTTGCAACGCAATAAAAAAGTGGATTTTATCGATTTTTTTTTTTTGAAAAAATGAAAAAATACTTTTTGGTAAAAGTTTGCATATTTGAAGGAGTATCATATAAAGCTAATTCATACTTATTTCTCATTTAAGAATACATATTATTTTATGAGTTACTACTGATACACTGTAGTATGATTTTTTGAAGGTGTATTGCGGTGAGCAACACTGCTCAGGACTCGATAACACGAAATGGGAAAATCAGAAATATTTCAATAAACTATAAGTTTTTCTATAGTCCTTAACCGAAGGATTTGAAGAAAAAATTTTTTTTGAAAAAATGTCGGCCAGTCAAAGTTGAGAAATCGATTTGTGTGGAGAAAAAAACACACACACACATTCGTTTTTGAAATAAAAAAAATGTTCTTGATGAAAAAAAAATTCCTTTGGTTAAGGACTGCTTTTTCATACCACAAAAAAGTTTGCCAAGTTTGGAAATGATCGGTTAAGCGGTTTTCCAGAAATCTTGCTCACCGACTTTGAAAACGTCGTTTCGAGAAAAACGCATTTAAAGTTTTAAATACTATATACATTCATATAATTTTTTTTTTACTTACGCAGAATCATCAATTCCAGGGTCATGTAATAAGCCCTCTGCTAAAGAAGCTACTATACGAAGTTCTACTATACGTGAAAATCGTGTTCTATACGCTATCCGGATAGTATCTAGATCAGTGACAATTTCATTCAGATTTCATTAAGACTTTCAGAAAATATTTTTCAAATGATGTACTTTCAGAAAATGTCAAAACCCAAAAATCGAATTTTTCAAAATTTGCAAGTAGGCTTAACCCCTTAACGGAGTGTTCCACTGGGAGGAACAGCTACCTATGAAAATGTCATCCGCTTCTGGAAGAAACGCGTTAAATCACACCTATGGTTCCGTTTCACGACGAAACCACAATGAAAGGCGGGAAACTCCTCGTGTTTCTTGAGGACCCGGAGCGACCCAAGGATGACAGCTTTATGCAGCCATCTTGCAATTTCCTTCGCATGTTCTAGGTATGCGGGTATGGCTTTGAGGTTACGAACCAGTGATAGGTTCACACCTCTGAGAGTAGCGATCACAAAGACAATTAATTCAACCGAAGATTTTAGGTACAATCGCTGCAGCTTCCTTTTACGGTCTTGATATCCCTCCTCATTTTCCTTCTCCTTGGCAGTGATGTTGTAATTGGCTGAAGCCGAGAATTGAATCACTAATATAGTTTATTTTTTGAAGTCCTGGAAAATAATGTCAGGAACCGAGTGTGCAATGGAGACTGCTGTCCGAAAATCGTAGTTCAACCAAATTTGACAATTCTCGTTTTGGACACTTGAGTCTATCTCCTTAGAAGCGTTCGGCTGGGAAGGGTCGCGGTGAACAACGTAAGAGCGACAAAAATGGTAGTATCTTCTACTGATCAGCAAATAAAAATTTGCCGACATTTATAGAGACAGATAAGGTTTCAGAATACGTAAAAAATTTTGAAAATTAATTTACTCGTTCATAAAATTTTTAGAACTGTTACTATTTAAAAATGTGTTTTTATCAATTTCCCAAAAATGTATTTTTTTAATATTAAAAAATAAAAATCCGGCGACGTGAACGCGCGCTTGTGTATACTGCTAGTTTCAAAATATATAAGTTCAAAATTTAACAATATTTATCCGTGATTGGTTTTAAAACTAAATAACAAAATAGTTATATTTCGAATAAGAATTTAACAAGTTTTCTTTTATGCGATCATTCTTTATTAGCGATGTATTTCTCTTCCTATACAACCTAATATTTTTTCTGGAATGGCTCTTTTAGCGTGAAGTTTCAAATTTTCTTTAAATTACCTTTGAAATACCCTGATAAAGACCTGCAATTAAAAAATACAAATTTTGTAACATCCTTGTTATAAGAAAGAAACCAACCCTGAAACTTTAGTGGTTTATTTGGAGCAGTTTCCACATGAGCTCTAGGGATGAAACTTTTTTTTAATGCTTTCTAAAAATTGTTTGAAAATACATTGTTAAAAATATTAATATAACCTGCAAATCTTTCGTAAAGTAAAAGTTTTTAATGGTGTTAGTTCAATTTCTATACGACTCACTAAATTTTCTGAAATGGATTACCTTTAAAATGTCCTGAAAAAGACGTTCAATTTAGAAACAAAAATTTGGTAACATCTCCCTGGTATAGAAAATCAACTCCGAAACTTTAGAGGTAGATTTGGGGTGTATTTCACATGACCTTGTAGCATATGAAAATTATTATAGGTGAATCCTCATAAACCTATAATAATAATTGTCCTCAAAAAATGTTTGTACGAGGTAATGAAACGGAACTTTTTTCATTTTGTTTCCGAAAAAGACTTCCTGCTGGAGCATGGCTTTGTGTACTATAATACGTTGAATTGTTATTATTGGTATTTTTAATTATATATTACTGGTAATATTTTAATATGACTTTGGTTCACAACAATTTTGGTTAGTTTAAAATTTTTTTAATTGTGTGGAAGTCATGGAGGATCATGATTTACAGGATTTACCAGAAAATGTCGTTACAATGTGTTCTTGTGTTGGAACGGGCCCATATTGATTCGAATTTCCAATAGAAGTAAGCATATGTAGAGATCCGTCAAAAGAAGAAAGCCAGGTAGGTTGAGCCATGCGCCTGGAAGTAGGAGACCTGGACCTGACAAGAAGAGGAGACTCGGTAAGAGGAAGAGACATGGCATGAGAATGTTGTCAGAAAGGTACCTCTATGTCTTGTCTCAGAAATAATGTTGCTTAAAACCGTACACCTTTCTAATGTCTCATGAAGGGGAAGCACCCCTGTGACAAACAATAGAGCTAATGTTGGTCAAACACCTCACCTTTTCTAACGTTTAACGATGAAGCGCTATACCCTGAAGGCCTAAGTGCATAACTACGTCACGTTGCGTTAGTTCACTCTCAGGGTGGCGTCTTATGATTTCAGAATGGCATTGCGTTTTGAGCAATGCGTCAAATCACTAGACATTTTAGCCAATGGTATTCTCCTCGTATTGTAGAGAAACACTTTTATTGTCTGAAATGTCTAGTTATTTTACGCATTAAGCTAAGCGCAACGTCATGCTGCAATCATGGGACGCTAGCGTCAGTATTCATACTGTCCTGATTTTTACATTCGGAGAGCCCTCACCTTGAGTCGAAGGTCAGAACCAGAACCGTGCACAACTTGAAGTCAATGTCTAATATGCTTAAAATTAAATCATTTGGAATTGTGTGCATGTACAAACTACATTTTTCAGGTTATAGACACACATTTATTTGTAATATAAAGCTTTAATATATGAACAATGTCAAAGTTGGTTCTCAGAGACACGTTTGCCTTTCTTTCCAGTTTTTTAAAGTGGCTCGTTTTATTAATTAGGCTTGGAACAAACACGTAAGTGTAAAAGAAAATCATTTTCAATTGAAAATATGTGAAGTTCTTTGGGATGAATTTTCAATCTTCGAAATTGTACAATATTTTTAAATATAGATATTCGTCGTTTGACTCAGGTAATCTGTTTGACTTCTGATATCAATCGTAACAAATATTTTTTATTATTTGATATTTATAAACCTTAGACGTTTATTTTATCAACGAGTGTACATGAGTGTGCCGCTTGAAATCCCCCCACACCGAACATTTTTTCTGGCCACGGGTTTGCAATGAGTGATTAGGATAACAAATCAGCACACGCAATGAATCTCTTATTTTTAGGTTTCCAGAAGCTTCTATTCCACAGCTGAACACTTTTTATGATTACTCAACAATCACGTAATATTTATTCGTGTCCTTCGTTCAGATTGAATGAGTATAATTTTTCCGTGATAAGAGAAACTTTTTATAGCGAAGTAAACGATTACGCAAATACTAAAATTTGATAAAAATATCTTACATTATGAAGCATAGGATTAGATAAATTTTTGTCTAGATAGGATTCTATAAAATTTAATTAAGAAAATGTTAATAGAAAAGTATACGATTTCGAAACAGATAGAAATTTATAAAAATATCCTATATTCCAAAACATACAATTTCACACAAGTCATGTACTAATGAGAAAGCTCAAAAATTTTTCTAAAATTATAGGTAGAGTACAGTATTATATTCATCGATAAAATTCACAGAAAAAACCGAATGTAATCTTTACAGCGATTGCAGAGTAACCTTACCTACAACAAAAATTGACTTCACGTGTTAAGTTTTATCCACCACATAGGAAATGGTTACCATGTCAATTCCATTGAATCTTCTTTTGCGTCGATGCGAAAAAATTCAACTTTATCTACCTGAAAGTTACCCGCAACAAAAAGTCACTTCTATTTTTTCTGTGTTAAGGATTTCCGTCAAGGTAAAGACCATAGTAAAAACTATGGCCATTTTTTGCAATTAGAGTGAAAAATGATTTATACGTTACAGAAGAAGTGGTTTGATCCCCCCTCCCCATATTTTTGAAACTTGTACATAATAGACTTATGATACATGGAACGAAGAAAGCAGACTTAAGACCGAAAAATAAATTTTCCGGTTTTGATCGATTCTGATTAAAGAAGATTTCCCCTATCGAATACAAAAATCCCTATTGCTCCACGATCAAAATTAAATTTATTGAAGCTCACAGTTAGGAGATGATTTTTTCCGCTTCGCGTTCGCCTCTTGGACTAATCCTCTCACGCATCGTGCATTTGTGATACTTCGAAGTTCTCGTACGTTTGGTTCGGTTGATCACAACTCGATGCGCGTGATTAGGCAGTTTTTCCTGCTAGTTTTTTGTGGCCTTTTTCAATTTTACTTTATAGGTGGATTGATCCTTTTCTAATGAAAGCAGATGGAAGATACCCCCTATCTTAGACCCTAGCCCGAATGCAAAGATATTTCGAATGTGTATAGAAAACCTCGATTCAAAAAGGACGCTAAATTATAGTTAAAAATTCAATTCATAGCCGCCAGATCGCGAACCGGCGTAGTTTGCGCCATAGCGTTCATACAAATTTTTAGGTCAGGTTAGGTTATATATTAGGGTAACATAACCTATAAATGTATGCGAACTCTACTGTGCAAACTCCGACGGTCCGCGATCTGCAGCTCTGGTTTACAAGAAAAGGTATTTTGTTTTTATTTATACATTACAATGAGTATAATACGGTGCCATTATATAGCTAGAAGACTTTTCTTCAGTTTGTTAATAGCAATATGAATTTCACACCCATATTTCAAAAACTCCGCCTTTAAAAAAAAATTCGCTTTTTGCAGCCTGCGCCTCCGCAAAGCCACAACTCGGGTCTTGCAACACTGGCTACTTCTCACTTCGCTGATGGCGAATATATACATATGTGTGCCTAAATCGTATTCCTTTTTCATTTTTGGGCTCCAGCCAGGCCCCTAGTTACAAAAGAGAAACAACTTTTCTTAACCCGGAAACTAAAGAAAACAAATTAGGTAATATAAATCCAAAACCGCTAGGATCAGGAATCTCAGAGGTGGTTCTTAGAGATCTCAAAAGCCAAATTTCTATATAAAAAAACAACTGAGAAAATAAGTTATTAAAATAAAAACATAATTTTCTTACGCATTTTAATGCGTGTACTAATTAAGGCCCCTAAGAAGGAAGTTTCGCCAGAAAAGAATATGAACATGACCACGTCGACAGACGCCAGAAAGACCGCACAAGCCTAATCAAAACAGAACGAAATACAGAATCAAATAGCGAAAAATCGCGAAAATTAAAGGCCGCGAAACTTGTGTAACTAAATGTCGCGAAACCTGCATAACTAAACACCTCGAAACTTACAAAATATGGTTAGGAAAAACGCGGTGACTCTATTGCGACCACCTGGTCGGTGTTCTGTAATCCCGAACATGAGGCTATTATTTAATAGAAGCAAGCACACAAGGCGTTTTACCGCGAAAACCCTACAATACTAATCACCTTGAAACCCGCGCACTGACTCGTCTACCGACATAATAAGAGGAAGCAGTAAAGTTTTACAATAGCACTCAAAAATAAAGGGTTAAACGAGGCAATAAGACAGACTGGAACAAAATCAGAATCATGGTCTGCCATCGCGCCGCCTGCCGGGTAATAAAAGAAGATACCTTGGACATCGTGGCGACGTTAGATCAGATTGAATCTTTATTTTTCAATATTCCAAAGTATATTATATACAATAACTCCAAAATATCGAATATTCCAAAGTATTTAATTAACCACAATTGCAAAATGTCCTATATTCCAACAGCGAATAACAATATTTCCAATATTCAAGCATCAGAGAACCGATGGCGAAAATTGCGGTTAAAAAGAGAAAGTGGTACGTGTTGTCCATCTAAGATCAAACACAAAAGCGACAAGTTGAACGAGGCGCCAAGACGCGACGGTTAACTCGAGGGGTGCTGGCGTTAGGGCGCGTTCACAAAGCTTAAAGCCGCAACGGCATTTATGTACTACCGGGGAAACTGACAACTAAATAATCACGGCTGTCACATGTCCAGGTAATATGGCGTTTGACTGGGGTCCATAGTTACTAATAATGTCGAGTTCATGAGACCCAGAGTCGTATTGTCACGTGTGAGTATCGTGACATCATGACTCAGTGATATGACGCTTGGAGGCCGGTTGAAGATAATGGCGTCGTCCAGGCTAACTGGGCCGGCTGCTTAAAGTCCGCCATTACACGGACTGAGTTCGCTAACTATGGTGATGAAAGAGAGGTTAAATTATAAGATAATCATCGGTTATACTTCCAGGGTGCGTTAGGGACCCTTGTTAATCATTCAACGTGGCCGAATCCAATCTTGGTTACCATCGAGTTGGCGGCTTCATGCGAGGCTGAGTGGGCCGGATGCTTAAGGTTCGCCATTAGTTAAAATGAGTTCGGTAACCATGGAGATGGAAGTGAGGTTGGATTATGAGTAAGTTATACTTCCTTTAGCCAGGGTACATTAGGAACAATCCAGTAATCCCTGTTAATCCTGCAGCGTGGCACAACCGAACCCTCGTTACCATGGAGTTGTTGATGTCGTCGAAATTTTGACAGGTGCCTGTGTCCGTTACATGAAAACCGACGTTTACGGTGAAACGAATAATCGCGATGTATAATAATCTTTGGTGATTGCTTTTGAATCAAGGTGTGACCTTCGCTCTTGGTTCTCTTGATTAAATATTTCTCTCGGATCTCCTCTTAATGTGCAAGATTTTTTAATGTGACAGGGATGCAAAATTTCTCCTGTCGCAACAGCATCTGTTGTTGGTCGGTGTTGCACCTATCCGCAAGCATCCTCTACCTGTTAGATTTGGGTACCCTAGTATTCTCATCCATTTAACCTCGTCCACCAGTTCCTTGTTGCTAGGTGGTGGAACTGAAGGTAAGGCGGTCCTGTATCCTTCCCTCCTGACCCATTGGGTCGCGCAAGTCCTACTCGGTCCGGCCGTTCCGATAGACACGCTAATCAGAAATCAAAGGGTTCCCGCGTATTTCCCCTTTTCGGTAATACGATAAAATCCCCAAAAGCCTTTTTAATAGTTGAGCTATTAGCTGTCTCAATATACCACGCGTTGAACCATCATGCCAGCCGGACGAGCCTGTTCCACCTTACACATCAGGCATGGGTCACATTTCAAGACCAAACGTGCGACATCCGAGTACAGCTCAGGCCAGTAATACCGATGGGACACTTCTATGTGCGGAACTAACTGATCGGTAACCCCGTATCGTCTATGCCGGTATAACATACCATCTTCAACCCTCCAATCCGAAAATATCCATGGTCGCTTCATTACTGGTTGTACACGCTTGTTATACCAGGGATCCATCGATCTCTCGAACTAAATATCAACCTGCTCTGCCGTTGACGAAACCGGTAACTCGTCCTTCACAGACATCCAGGGCTGTACGGGGAGTCGGGTATGTGAGGATGGGAGCTATTTTATCCAGATCTGACCTCAATCCCTGCTTACTGACCACAAATCCTAAATACCGTACCTCAGCACAACTGTTGTCACTCTTTTTCAGGGTGATGGTCAGGCCAGCCAGAGCACCCGTCAGCCGCTTTCTGTTTTAAATCAGAAAAGGTACCCACAGGAGACGGCGAATTACCATCCTCCCCATGGACAAGAGCTTCACCTACAAAAGAAGTTGGAGCCTCTTTAGAAGATGCTGTCTCTTATAAAAAAATCACCTTGATTTTGAGAGGCAGTAGGGACCGATCCTACTGCTTCCCTTCCGCATTTCCCGAGCAATCTGTACCAGTTTTGAGTATGAAAACCTCTTTCTTACAAGTGAAGCAAACCAATTTGCGCGGTGAAACCCAGCCTTTCTGGTAATGAACTACCTGCCTACACCATTAACAAATGACCTTGTACGTAGAAATTGGCGCAAATAAAGAAAAGGGGGGGACAAGGGGTCGTGACACTGCAAAGAGACTGCGTAGTTGTCGCGATTTCCGAGAGGCTCACTGAATTGTATACCCATGTAGCTGAGGTTGTGGTGCTCATGGTCGTGACAACGCTTTCCACGGTCATGGTTCCCGGAGCAGTCGTAACCACCGAGGCCGCTGCCCCATCAGAAGGTAGTTCATCGTCATCTTGACCAGTGAAGTCAGTAGTTAACGAGGTGACATCTGATGCGCGTGATGACATCCCCTTGTAAGGTTTAACTCCATGCCTCAAGCGCGAGCATCTTTCTCTACATGGGAGATAATTTTTTTATGAAACACGTTGTTTTGGTCCTAATCATAAAAAAAATGTAATTTAATTTTTGGACAAACGACGCAGGCTATAAAAAAATGAATAGCTAAAAGTTGCTTGTCAGATAAAGAGCAACAAATTTGTAATTGAATTTTTTTGATAGGACGCGTAGTTTTCGTTTTAATCGTAAAAAATAACATTAAAAAAAAAATTAAATTTTTTGAAAAACAATACAAGGTACGAAAAAAAATTAATCGGCAAACGTTGCATAGCACAAAAAGATCTATTTTGTCATAAACTCTTGTTATACAAATATACTGAAAATAAAATAATTAATTTTTTGGAAAAACGACACCTGAGATGAAAACAAAAATGAGAAGTAAGTATGATAAATAAAATTTGTACTTTATTTTGCTATGTCTGAATAAGCAATTCCAGGCTGAGGTTCATGAATAAATGTCATACGCATTTGATATAAAAGTGTTAAATGTAATGTAGAAAAGTTCATATTTAAGACATTTTTTTCAGTTTTATATTTTTCTAATTCTGTGGATTCAGTGGAGGATTGTGGTTTACATGTTGTACTATAAAATTCATTAAGATTGGGCGATGGCGGCCTACTGGCGTTTCCTTGGTTTCATCTGGGGTCAATCGGATAATCTTGCCGCTTCGCATGTTTATTTTTACTCGCCTTTTATGACCAAGGCTAGAAAAATATATATATATTCCAGCAAGAATGTTACTATTCTCTAAAATTGCAAAAACGTTACCAGAAAATGTTGATAATACAATATGTTCTTGGTTTGGAACGGGCACATAGTTATTTGGTCCTTGAAGTACTAAAAGTCGTTTATCCACAGGAAAAGTATATCTTCGAAGTTCGAATCTCTGGTCAGCATTTATCATGGAGGTAAGCAGAATAAATTGAAGTTGGTCAAGTCCATATATAGATCTGTCAGAAGATTGAAGCTTGGTAAGTGGACCCATGCACATGGAAGTAGGAGACCTGAACCTGGCTGGAGGAGAATGTTGTCGTTCAGAAGAAGATGGGCCGCTACAAGAAAAACTAGGAATAAGGGCGCCATTAAATAAGGACAAACATTTCTGAATTCGCATAAGCTTTTCTATGATATTTGTTATAAAAAAGCATTCTCTCTATACTCAATTTTTAAATTAAAAATATAGAACAACTTCCAGTCATGAAAAGCCTATCAGGTATAATACAACAATAATTCCGAATTAACTAATTTCATGAAATTACTTTTTAACTGTGGAATTTTGTCTTATCTTACACTAGAGTGGTCCCCTCATAGAAAAATTATTATATGTATATAATTATAAATCTATAATAATTAATATCGTCAAAATATTTTCGTTAGAAGATGACTAGGAAACACAAACAGTTTTATGGCAGAGAAGTTAATTTTGTAAATAAGTCATGAATTAGTTATCAGGCAGAATTAATAAAAACTGGAAATCTTGAAAAGATCTAGTGAATTAAGTGGATTTCAAGGGAATCGCAAAGAATTCAGAGTGAATGGCCAGGAATTCAAAAATGTTTAGTAAAATTCAGAAATCCTTGGCTCCTCTGTGTTAATTTATTAAAAGAAGCGATCAAAGCAATTATATTTAAAAGCTATTATAGTGATTTTAACTTCAAACAGTGACTGAAGAGGGTTTCGAAAAAAATAAGAGACTAAAAGTGACGTTAGTGACTGTGTACTAGCCTTGAAAACCGATATAGATAAGCGTAATATATATCTCTCGTATACATATAAACTACAAAATTAACTAAAAAATTGTATATAGCGATAACTAAATTCTTTGATATAGTAACTTACCCGTCACTGTGGTTTACATGCCGTACTCTATAACCAGTTGAGATTCGACGATTGGGGCCTACTGGAGTTTCTTTGATTTCATCTGGGGTTAATGGGGTGATCGTGCCGATATCCATGTTGATTTTTGCCCGTCCTCTACATTCAATGCGAGGGTCATATGTATATATTCCAACAAGAACATCAGTACTCTCCAATATTGCAAAGACGTCACCATCGAATGTTGATAATACAATTTGTTCGTTGGTTGGCATGGGAATATAGACTTTGCGTCTTGCTAGCATTTCAATTGGTTTATTTGCAGGAAA
>CAKNWW010350712.1:13391-39714 GCA_932074435.1 Andricus kollari
TCGCATTTTGGACCAAATCGAATGCGAAGCACAAGATGCGTGATGAGAATGTGTTCATTGAAGCCGAAGAAGAAAAAAAAAAAGAGAATTCAAAATTACCAAATTACATTTGCCGATGCTTTGACCTTTAATTTTAAAAGGTCTGTGCACAAGTATGGCGGAAATACAAAGAGCCAGAGCGCAGTGCGAGGTAAATACATTATCGGACGTGAAGCGCCAGATAAATATATTTACGAGCGTGAAGTGCAAAAACCAACAGACGTGCGCTCTGTGCAGGGGGCGGATTTTGTTTGTTTTCGAATAGGACTGGCTGGGGCATTGACAAAATATTAAAGCCTTAGGCACTATAATCCATTGACTTTTTAATATTAGTTGTAATTACAAGTTACTCATAAGATTTCAAGATGGCTTCGGATTACAACATTTTTTTCAGTTTTACATTTTTTTAATTGTATAGATTGCGTGGAGGATCGTGATTTACATGTTGTACTTGAAAATTCATTAGGATTGGGCGATGGGGGCCTACTGGAGTTACCTTGATTTCATCATTGGTCAATGAAGTAATCGTGCCGCTTCGAATGTTTATTTTTACTCGTCTTTTATAGCCAAGGGGAGAAATATATATATATATTCCAGCAAGATAGTGACTACTCTTTAATATTGCAAACACGTCACCAGAAAATGTTGATAATACAATATGTTCTTGGGTTGGAATGGGCACATAGTCTTTTGGTCCTTGAAGTATTAAAAGTGGTTTATCCACAGGAAAAGTATATTTTCGAAGTTCGAATCTCTGGTCAGCATTTATCATGGAAGTAAACAGAATAAATTGAAGTTGGTCAGATGCATAAAGAGATCCATCAGAAGAAGGAAGCCAGGTAGGTGGAGCCATGCACCTGGAAGTAGGAGAACTGGACCTGCCTGGAAGAGGTGGCTCGACAGGAGGAAATGACCCGGGAGGAGAATGTTGTCTGTCAGAAGAAGAAGATGGCCCGCCACAAGAAACACTAGGAATAGGGGCGCCATTAAATAAGCATGCATATTTCTGAATTCGCATAAGCTTTTCTATAATTTTTTTTCCATTGAAAAAGCATTTTCTTTAGACTTAATTTTCAAATTTATAATATAAAACAACTTCCAGTAATAAAAAGCCTATAAGGTTTAATACAAAATGATTGCTAATTAACTAATTTTATGAAATTGTTTCTTAACAGTGAAATTTTGTCTTATCTTACATTAGAGAGGTCCCCTCATAGAAAAATAAATAATAATAAATAATTATATATCCATAATAATTATCGTTGAAAACATTTTCATTTCAAGGCGACTACGAAACACAAACATGGTGTGGAGGATTGTGGTTTACACCAGCGATGCAAGTTTACTTGTTACTTTTTTTGTTAAAGATAGTGGCAGCGAAGTTAATTTTGTAAATAAGTAACAAATTAATATCAGTATTTAAATTTTTTTTGAAAATAGTATCGCACAGTGGGACAGTAGCATATCAAATTTGGCCAAAACTCAAGGTCAAAATTTGTATAAATGGAAATTGTTATTATTTTACACATATGTTATCGCAGATAGAAACGAAATTTCACGAGGTTTCATTTACAGATAATGTCTCTAAAGTATATCCAAACCGTAGAACGGCTTACAATCAAAGTCATCAAAAGTTTGCAAAAAAATGATTAATTTCTTCAATTTGGTATGAATTTCAATGTTTAAAGGATTCACAATTAATTAAAAACCTTTTTTAAAGTACCTTCAGCTACTAAATAACTTATAATATTTGATTTATTACGAATGGAAGAAGTGTTTACATGCATATTTTTTTAGTTTTCAATACTGGACATTTTTCAGTTTAAAAGTACCACGAAGTACCACGTCTTTTTGAAGTTTTCAAGGAATCTTTCTTCTCGTTGATTATTGAAGTTTCAAATGTGCTGCCACTGGCTGCCACTTTTGCTTTTTAATGAAGCTATGCACATATTTCGGAGCCAATATCAATTTAGTATTTTTTACGTGGTAGCATATCGCTATATATAATTTGTTCAAAAAATTCTCGCCCTGAATTCTTCTAGATGAAAAAGAAATATGTTCAGATGATGAACTTGAAGATAAGTAGATAGCTAATTACTCCAAATTACTTCTGTGCAAAACTTAGTCTCAATACACGTAATAAGCCAAACTAGTTTTAAGTAGATTAGCGTGTCATGTATGTATGTAATTCAAAAAAAAAAATTTTTTTCTTGTAAGTTGTACAATAAGCCGAGTACCAGATTTAATAATATTCAGTTTCATTCAGTTTAGTTCCCTTCATTTCCGTTCAGTTTAGTTCAGTTCAAATTGTTTTGAGTTCCTTATAAAAGTGTAATTGTGAGAGTCGAGGGGACTGACATCAGAAAGCACCCAGAAAACGAATTTGATTTGAAACAAATAATGTATACAAGTTTCAATCCCCATATTGGATCCGCTATTTTAAATGTCGAAGTTTTGATGGTGGATTTTAAATCAGCGACCCAAAAAACAACTAGGAAATGAGTTTGATGAGAAATAAATAATTTTAAAAAATTGTCGCCATATTGGATCCACCTTTTTGAATTTCGAAGTTTTGATGATGGATTTGGAATTAGCGACTCAAAAAACAGCTATAAGATGAGATTTATAATTTTTTTTAATTTAGTCGCCATATTGGATTCGCCACTTTAAATTTAGAAGTCTTGATGATAGATTTAGAATTAATGACCCGAAAAACATCTGGAAAATGAGTTTGATAAAAAAGAAATAATTTTTAGTAAATGTGGTCGCCATATCAGATCCGCCATTTTGAATTTTAAAGTTTTGACAATGGGTTTGGAATCAAAGACCCAAAAAATAACTAGAAAATTTTTGTTATGCTTCATGGATAGTTTTTTTAGTTTTGGCCAATTTTGATGTGCTCCTGTCCCACTGTGTATCGGTAAAAATCGTTGCTTTCTAAGTTACTTCCGACGTATAGCTTATAAGTGTTTTTTTTATAAAAATCAATGCAGTTTTTTGCTTTCGCAACTAATTTTTCATTTAGAGGATTGAATCTGTGGCAGCTGATTTTTTAAATATTTTTTCACGATGATAAGAATTTGATGAATCTTATAAGAATTCGGGGTGAATTTAAAAGTCTTCAGGGAGAATTTAAAAAAATTGAAAATCCGAAAAAGATCTAGTGAATTCAGGGGATTTCAAGGGAATCACAAAGAATTCAGAGTGAATGGCCAGGAATTCAAAATAATGTAGCAAAATTCATAAATCCTTGGCTCCTCTGTTTTCATTATTAAAAGAAGCGACCGAAGTTATATATATATAAATATGAAAGCTAATATGGTGATTTTAAATTTAAAGACTGACTAAAGAGGGTTTCGAGAAAAATAAGCGACTAAAAGTAACGTTAGCGACTGTGTTCTAGCCTTGACAACCGATATAGATGAGCATAATATATATCTCTCGTATACATATAAACTACAAAATTAACTAAAAGATTTTATGTAACGATAAATAAATTCTTTGATATAGTAACTTACCCGTCACAGTGGTTTATATGCCGTACTCTATAACCAGTTAAGATTCGGCGATTGGGGCCTACTGGAGATTCTTTGATTTCATTTGGGGTTAATGGAGTAATTGTGCCGCTTCCCATGTTAATTTTTGCCCGTACATTGTACCCATTGCGACGAGTATATGTATATATTCCAACAAGAACATTAGTACTCTCCAATATTGCAAAGACGTCACCATCGAATGTTGATAATACAATTTGTTCTTCGGTTGGCATGGGAATATAGACTCTGCGTCTTGCTAGTATTTCAATTGGTTTATTTGCAGGAA
The DNA here is from genome assembly GCA_932074435.1 of Andricus kollari. Lineage (NCBI taxonomy): Eukaryota > Metazoa > Arthropoda > Insecta > Hymenoptera > Cynipidae > Andricus > Andricus kollari. Next base: position 17,253 of record CAKNWW010350712.1, read on the forward strand.
AAGTGTATCTTCGAAATTCGAATTGCCGGTCCGGATTTTTATAGGGAATAAGCCGAATAAATTCAAGATGTTCAAGTCCATATCCATGTCTGTCAGAAGAAGGAAGCTTAGTAGGCGGAATTATATACCCGGCGGGAGGAGACCGTGGCCTTGGAAGAAGAGGAGTTTCGTCAGGGGTAGAGTTGATCGCAGAATGAGGTTCGGCAGGAGGAACAAAACTGGCAGGAGGATGTCGTATGTCAAAAGAAGATGGTCCGCCACGAGGAACACCAGGAATAGGGGCACCGTTCGGCAAACATTCGAACTGTGAAGCTAACTCTGCGAAAAGAAAGAGACGAATACATTTTGTTGAGCAATGAATTTTTTTGTGTTAATCATAATAATTTACAAGTTTACCAAGCTTATACATTCAGTTTGCAGCATGAAGATGATTCGTAGTGATGCTTTTGTTTTTCATCATTTTATTTCGAAGTGTATATTCTATCAAAAAATGGCAGTTGCTGTCACGTTTACGTTTCAGTAATAATTTAAAAATTAAAAATATTGTTGCACTTGATCAATTTTAATTATGCAAATTTAGATAGGAATTATACATGTTCATACATTTTTTGGACTGAAACAAAATGCATATAACTGGCAAAACTATGAAAAACTTCTATACTTACTGCGTGTGTAATTTCTTGTAGGTAAGAATTTAAATTTTATAAATTAATTGTAAAAATAACTGTTTTAAATAATTAGGTGAATTGAGATAGTAATTACACATTTCGGTATCCAAATAATTCCTTAGATTGACTGAAAAGTATTTTCCTTTTAAAAGTATTAAAATGTAATGAATTTACTCCGTCTGTAGTAAGTTCTTTCAGGTTATAGACACACTTTTATTTTTAGTGAAAAGCCTTAATATATGAACAATGTGAAAGTTCGTTTGCAGTAATGGGTGTGCTTATTTATTTCAGTTTTCAATAGTATTTTGTTGTATTGGTCGAACTTTTAAAAACACGTAAGAGAATGAGGAAATCATCATCCATTTAAAACATATGAAGTTTTTTCGAATCAATTTTAAATTTTCAAAGATCTACAAAAAAATTAAATTATTAATTGGAAACTAATATTTTTAAATAAAGATATTTAACGTTTTACTTAGGTTCTTAAATATTCTTTTTCGATTGTTAAGTATTGTATTTGTTGTAAATAATAGGCATATACTTTGCTGAGTATGAGCGAGTGTTTCTATTCCATGGTTAAACACTTTTTACGATTGCTCAACAATCACGTGATATTTATTCGTTGTTCTTGGTTCAGATTTATTTGGTATGATTTGCTTTTCCAGAACTTGAAAACTTTCTATCGAATTCTACTCGTCCATTAATCTTATACTTTCCTACCAAGAAAAACTTTGGATAAAAAGGGAAATGATTACGAAAGGGAATATATTTGATAAGAATATGCAACATTCTGAAGCATAAGATTTGATGAAATTTTGCTTGGATATGATTTCATAGTTTCACTGAGAAGCTGCTGATATAAAAGAATACGATTTCCCAATAAATAGAATTTCATGCAAATATCTCAGATTCCGAAACATAGAAGACGATACAAATCTTGTACTGATTAGATTTGATAGTAAATTTTAATCAAAATATTAGTATAGTAATGTAATTACCAATAGAATGAAGGATTACCGTCAAGGTAGAGGCCAGAGAATGAACGATCCTCATGTTTGATAATTTTAGCGACAACTGATGTATACGTTAATTAATTATTTGCTTAACAGCATGGCCATAGCCAGGAGCAGTAGGGGGGGGGGCTATACAGAATCCTCCCCCACCCCTGAAGTTATGGAAACATGTAAATAATAGACATATACCTTTCTGTGTGCGCGCGATTGTGCCGCTTGAAATCCCTTCCCGAAAATATGTTCTGGCTGTGGCCTTGGTCAACAGAGTATCTTCTAGTAAGATACTTTTTGGGATTAAAAGTCAACTGTTTTTAAAAATATTCTACTTTTTAACTTGAAAAATGATTTGTTCAATATGCATCTTTTTCGGTGGGACATTAATCTTCTTTGTGTCAAATTCATCTATTTCGTTGAATTCAACTGGTTGAAAATTCATTTTATTGTTCTAAACAAGTCTTCTTGCAATTAGCGGTTTGGTCAAAAATGCAACTATTCTGTCAACATAATTATTTTTTTGAAAATTTAAATATTTTGTTAATATAATCTTTTTTGGTCGAAAATAAACAGTTTTGTTGCAAATCCGTCCTTTTGCAATAAAAATTCACCTCTTAAGGTAGATCACAAAATAAGCGTTAAGTAAACTTTTTAAGGATGCCATCTCTTATGATTTTGTAACTTCTTTGAAAAACATTAAAGTTTAGAATGAAAAGTAATAATCTCATTTTTTTAACTTAAGGCTTTTCCAGGTATAAAGTCAGGTTCAAAATTACTTATTCTTTAACTTGATTTATAAAAATATCAAAAAAAGCCTATTGATTATTGCCACCAATTTTAGAAGAGAAACCCAAACCGACATGATCTCCAAAAATATTTGTAGTTAAATTTGTTTATTTCATCGCGTTATTTGCATATTTACGTTTTTTTATCAAATATTATGCAATGTCTGTATAAAAAAAATTATACGTATTTGTTCTAAATGAAGTAATTTCCGAAAAACGTGAGACTAGGACTGTTCAAGCCTCTAAAAGAATAGAATAGGTCTTGTAAATTAAAATTGAATACGAATTACTTGTTTTGCCTGCAGCGCAAGAAAAAAATGCAAATAACTACATTTCAATAAACAATTATGACCTCAATTGTGTTATTATTAATTAAGTTTGTGTTTCTTTTCTGGAATTTGTTGAAACATCCTCAAGTTTCCTCAATAAAGAAAACTAAGGTTTACTATGAGATCAAAATAAAAACAAAAAATGTTCTTTGTTTATTTAAAATGTTTCAAAGTTTATAAGTTTCTAATTAAAAATATTTTCTTTTCTCATGGTTAAATTTAAAAAATGCTCAAAAGAAAGTAGATACCTACAGTTTTTAGTACTTAGACAATTTTAAATTATAGCGTTTGAAAATAAAAAATATTAATTTAGTAGTATCAGACGATTTCTAGATGTTTAAAATCAAAGAATTTCTAAATTCTCAGTTGTACATTTGAGTTCGTCAAAAATGAAAAATATTCATTTGAAGATTTGAAAAATATTACTAATTAAAATATAACAGTATTTGACAAACAATATTTGAATGACAGGCGCCTATTAGACCAGACTTATCTTCTACGTATCAGCAAATAAAAATTGGTAATAATTTGTGGAGACAGATAAGATTTTCAGATACGTAAAAAAACTTAGCATCCATAAAAATATTAAAATTATTATAATTATATTGAAAGATAAATAAATTCTAAATTTAATAACAGTTACATGTGCTTGGCTTTAAAACTGAACAAAAATATTTAATAAAAAGTTCAATAAGTTTAATTTTATGCGAGCATTTTTCATTAATGATGTTTTCTCTCTTCCCACAAAGCTCTCTAATTTTTCTGGGATAGAGCTGTCAGCGTAAAGTTTTAAATTTTCTTTAAATCACTTTTGAAATACCCTACAAAATACCTACAATTTAGAAATCAAATTTGTGTAATATTCGGAGTGTGTTCCAAATGCTCTAGAAGGATAATTCTTTTTTGGGACCTTATGGCATAGGAAAATTATTATAGGTAAATCATTATAAAGCTATAATAATTGTCCTCGAAATATATTTTTGCGAGGAAATGAAATAGAACTTTTTACATTTTCATCATGAAGAAAAGGTATTATTTTTATGTGTAAACTGACTATTGCTTTTTTTTACATCTCCGCGTTTGGAGACCCTCTGAATCCGAAAAAATAGGTTTTACGATGGTGTCTGTCGTTGTCGTTTTTGTTATCGTCTGTATACCCGATAACTGATGAATGACTATTCGGATTGAATTGTCCTTTGGCACACGTGTTAACGCACTAAAAATAAAGGTCAAGTTCGTTGATCAGCCATTATGGATAAAAATTCAAAGAGCTGGAGCATTTTCAAAATTGTTGAAGCAGTTTTTTCAGATTTAAGAATTCCATGTACGGCTATTTGTAATTAAGAAAAATATGAAAATGAAAAACGCGTTTTTCAACAGATGCCAGTTTTTATTAAATTCTCATCAGAGAAGGTATTTGGTTTACGTAAAATTTGACCCCTTCAGTTTTTGTCAAATGTCCACGTTTTTAAAATATTTGAACCCAAAGAACAGGTTTTTATGAATTTGTCTGTATGCATTTCTGTCTGACTGTATGTCTGTATGTATGAATGTCTTTCTGTGAGGACGATAACTTTTGAAAAAAATAATCTATTAGATTGATTAAAGCATTTTCAAAATTTTTGAGGCTACTTTCTTTCAGGATTTGAACATTTTCTGTACGATTTTTTTTTGATAAAAAGAAAAGTAATAGAGTTATAGCATTTTCAATTTCAAAAAAAAAAAGAAAGAAAATGAACATTTTCAGCCAAACAAAGCACGGTGTGAAAACAATTCAATTTTGTGAAAAATCGAAAATTTAAATTTAGATCGCACAAAAATAAATAAAAAATTCCATTTTGCCGTCAAACTAAGTAAGATACAGAAAAATATGATTTGATAAAAATTATGCAATCAAAAATGATCTGCAAATTTTTCATCGATCACTTTTTTATAGGACACGTAGTTTTTGTTTTATTCGTAAACAAAGCATACTAAAAATGAAGAAATGAAAGTTTTGGACAAACCACTCAAAGTGAGAAGAAAAATAATGAAACAAAAGTTGTTCACCAAAAAGCAGCCACAAATGTTTTATTAACCATTTTTTGATAGGATGCGTAGTTTTTGTTTTATTCGTAAAAGTTGAAATTAAAAATAGAAAAATAAATTTATTAGACAAATGACACAAGCTATGAAAAAGAATTAAACAAAAAATGTTCACCAAAAAAAATGTACAACATTGTTATTATTTGGTTTTGATCAAATGCGTCCTTTTGGTTTTAATCACAGAAAATGAAATAAAAAAAAAATTTAATTTTTTGAAAAATAATACAAGGTACGAAAAAACGTAATAGACAAAAGTTGTTCCGCCAAAAAAGGTCGAAAAATACTACACTAATAATTTTTAGATAGAACGAATAGATCTTCTTTTATTCGTAAAAAATAAGTTTAAAAATAAAAAAATTTAATTTTTGGAAAAACGACCCGGGAGACGAAACCGAAAATGAGGAGACAAAAGTTGTTTAAGACAACAAGATATATTTTGCTATAAACTCTGGTTATACAAACAAACTAAAAATAAAAAAATTAACTTTTTGTAAAAACGGCACAAGCTTCAATAGTATTTTTAGTTTAAATCGTGAGAAATAACACTGCAGAAGAACAAATTAAATTTATGGAAAAACGACACAAGTTGCAATAAAATGTATAATAACAAAAGTGTTTTTTTTCTTATAGCCTAAAAAATGGAACTATTTTAGAACCAAGCATTCAATATTGTATTATTTTTATTCGGAATCGTACTAATATTTTTCTCAAGAAAGAGAATTTTTTCGAAAAAATAAGCTTTTAGGTATCTATTTATATCGTATGATTTCAGTGATAAGAATAAAAAATTAAGGCGGTAAGAATGAAGCGATAAGAATCAAATATCAGTTTTATTACATTAAAAAGTCACGATGCTAGTATCTAAAATATTTCAGAGTTTTATACATTTTTAATTTTAACATATATTTAATGACATTTTGTGAAATCCAATAATTCTTTGCTGTTAATATACTCAAAGTGAGTTCAATTCAGTATGTATTGAGCTTTCTTTAATCAGAATTGGTTAAATTTTGACTGAGTTATCGAATTTTAAACAAAAACGATAAATTCTTCACAAACAAAGATTTTTATTCAAGAAAAAAAAACTTCGAAGCTAAAAGATAAATTATTTGTAAAAAAAGTTGAATTTCAACCTGGAAATATGAATTTCGACGAAAAAAAATTTCTATCAATAAAGACTAATTTTCAACTAAAAAAAATCAATTTTTTACAAAAAGTAGAAACAAGACATTTTTATGTAAAAAATTAATTTTAATTTAAAAAAAAAAAAAATTAATTTTCAACAAAATATATACATTTTTAACCCAAGAGATGAATTTTCAAACGATACATAAATTTTTAGTAAAGTGGTCCAACTTTCACCCAATTAGTCGAATTTCCAATTTAAATAAATATAAAGTTTCAGCCGGAAAAATGTATTTTCTACCAAAAAGATAAATTTTCAAAAAACACGAAAAAAAGTGGTTCAACCTTCGCCCAAATAATTAAATTGAAATAAAAATCATGACTTTTAAATGAAGTTGTTAAATTGGCAATCAAATAATAAAATTCTCAACTAAAAGTATAATCGTCAGGAGGCAGAAACTGAAAATAATAAAGATACAAGGTTAATTAATTAAAAACAAGAATATTCTATCAGGGCAAACCCAAGCTTCATTTTAAAAATTCCTTAACTTTACTCTGATCACTTTTTTTATTTTTCCGAACCTTTAATATTTAAATACCCGAAACGTTATTTAACACGCCTCGTATAGAAATTTCCTGTATTTTGCAAGATTTTTTTTTAATCCCAACTTCCCCACACTACACAAATGTTATTGAAGAGTTAAGTTCACAGTTCAAATGGTTGCGGCTCACCTTTTTCTTCATCTTCTTCTTCTTCTGACAGACAAAATCCTCCTGCCAGTTCTTATCCTCCTGCCAGACCTCATCCTCCTGCCAGGTATGATGCTCCACCTACCAGGTTTTCTTCGTCTGATATATATGGGTATGGACTTGATATACACGAATTTATTCAGATTTTTTTTCTATAAAAAATCGCACTGACAATTTGAACTTCGAACATACACTTTTTCTGTACACAAACCAAATACTTGCAAGACCGAAAGCCCGTTGGCCCATGCAACCCAAAGAACAAATTCTATTATCAAAATTCAATGGTAATATATAATGTGTATTGATTTTCATAAGAAACACTTATAAGCTAGATGTCGGAAGTAATATAGAAAGCAACGATTTGTGGAGGTACTTTTTCAAAAAAATTTAAATACTGATATTAATTCGTTACTTCTTTACAAAATTAACTTCGCTGCCACTATCTTTACCAAAAAAAGTAACTTGTACACTCGCGTCCCTGGTGTAAACCACAATCCTCCACACCATGAATTCAATTACAAGAAAATATAAAACTAAAACATAAAACTGTGTTTCCTAGTCATCTTGAAACGAAAATGTTTTTGACAAGAATTATTATAGTTTTATAATTATTAACCTATAATAATTATTCGATGAGGGGACCACTCTAATACAAGATAAGACAAAATTCCACTGTTATGAAACAATTTAATGAAATCAGTTAAGTAGCAATCATTGTTGTATTAAACCTAAAAGGATTTTCAATACCGGTATATGTTTTATATTATAAAGGACCCGCAATAAATGTATGGGATGATGCCCGATGAAATATCCTTTCAAAAAAAACCAAGAAAATGGACACTTTTACGCTATACGGCGCTAAGCACTCAAGATCAGTGAATATAACGGATTACAACAGATTTGATTACAAAAGCGATGTCAACATAGAAATTACGCGTCAGATCGTGGTCGGTCATATTTTCGCCTATACCGTTGACTCACATAGCGCGGTTCTCAAAACGATCAAACGCTAAGCGCCCAAGATTTGAACTTGACTAAAAAATCGCTTTTTTAAAGGCAGAAAGGGTACATAAAGAAACATTAGCAATTAGTGCACAAATTCTGATAATAATCTTGTACCATCCTCAATTAGGTCGAACACTAAGCGCTCATGATCAAAGAAAAGAACCAATCCTAGTAGCTTTAGCGAAATATTAAACTATTTCTGGCTCCTGATTTGGGTTTGCTGGTTCACCTCTATTAGCAGCGTCTAGGATCTTTTGTAGCACATACGTCGGGGGCTAATGTTTTAAAGAAGTCAGCTGTATAGGCAAAAATACAACCAAACACGCTAAGCGTTCGGCCTTCTTGAGAAGGGTGCACTGCTATCATCGAAATGTGCGCACTAGTTACTAATGTTACTTTTGGTACCCTTTCTGCCTTTAAAAAAGTGATTCCTCAGTCAATTCGAAATCTTTGGCGCTTAGCGTTTGATCGTTTTAAGAAGCGCGCTATGTGAGTCAAAAGTATAGGCGAAAATATGACAGAAAATATGACGCGTAGTTTCTATGTGAGCATCGCTTTTGTTCAGCGGGCACTTGTGTCCTTAAAAATTACAATGTTTTAGCCAAATCCGTTGAAAGTCAATTTCTCATACATTTAGTGCGGGGTGCTTTGAAAATTAAGTCCAAAGAAAATGCTTTTTCATACAAAAATCATAGAAAAGCTTATGCGAATGTAGAAATATTTGTGCTTATTTAATGGCGCCCTTATTCCTAGTGTTTCTTGTGGCGGCCTATTGTCTTCTTCTGACAGACAACTTTCTCCTGCCGGATCTCTTCCTCCTACCAAGCCACCTCTTTCAGCCAGGTACAGGTCCAACCCAAGAACATATTGTATTATCAAAATTTTCTGGTGACATTTTTGCAATATTGGAGAGTAGGGACACATTTGTACACGGACCTTTTAAAACTAAAGGTGAAAGCAATGAAAACTGTAATTTTGTGATTGTACATTCTCTTTGTTGAAGATCTTTCGGCTTTAACGAATACATCACGTACCTCATGCTTCGCACTCGATTTTGTCCAAAAGGCGAAATTTTCTACATTATGTACAACCCTATTATATCAAATGTATGTCATATTTATTTATGAAGGTCAGCCCGGAATTGCTTATTTAGATGTTGCGAAATAAATTACAAATTTTATTTATTATGATAACTTTAATATTTGTTACTTATTTTGCATTAAATTTTATTCTCAGCTACAATGAAAAATGTATCATTTCAATCTTTTTATATTATTACAATTCATAATATACATTGGTACTGAAACATACGTGTTTTCATTATCTGGTTTTTGTAGTTGAAGAAAGTGCGCATCCTATAAGAAAAAAAAAACAATTTTGTTATTATACATTTTATTGCAACTTGTGTCGTTTTTCCATAAATTTAATTTGTTCTTCTTCAGTGTCATTTTTTCCGATTTAAACTAAAAATGCGTATCCAGCGTAGAGCGGTTCTGAGCAAATTTGTAGATATAATTTAGGTGAAAAATTTTGTTAAATAAAATTTGATTGAAACTTGTGTCCTTTTTAAAAAACGAAAATGTTTTTATTTTTAGTATATTTGTATAACTAGAGTTTATAACAAAATATATCTTGTTACCTTAAACAACTTTTGTCTCCTCATTCTAGTTTTCGTCTCCCATGTCGTTTTTCCAAAAATTAATTTTTTTTTATTTTCAAACTTATTTTTTATGAATAAAAGAAAATTAGCTTGTTCTATCCAAAAATTATTATCATTTCTTCATGCTTACCCGGCTATACCCTTTGTTTATTTCATGTTAGTTATTTGCATATTCGCGTTTTTTCTTTCGCTTTACTCCAAAGTCGTAATTCTCATTTCCAAAACCTTATTCTATTCTTTAAAAATTTCTTGCAATGTCTGTCTAAAAATAATTATACGTATTTTTTTCTGAATAAAATAATTTCCAAAAAAACGTTACTACTAGAATTGTTCGAACCTTTGAAAGAATATAACATGCTCTTGCAAATTGAAATTGAATAAAAGTTACTTGTTTTACCTGAAGAGCAAGAAAAAACACAAATAGTTTTCTCTTCTGGAATTAGTTGCATTAGTCAACGGGGATTTTCTTGTCAATTTTTAAATTCATGTTTAATATAAAGTAATTTTGAACTGGACAGTACGCCTAAAACATCCTTAAGATTCCTTAACGAAGAAACCTAAGCTCTTCTTGGACAATTTCAAATTAATAGCATCTGAAAATAAGCAATATTGATTTTGTAATATCAGGCAATTTCTACAATTTTAAAATTAAAAATTTTCTAAATTGCCAGTTGTACATTTGAGTTTCTCAAATATAAAAACTATTTATTTGAAGATTAAAAAAATATTACTAGTTAAAGTATAACAGTATTTGACAAACAATATTGGAATAACAGGCGCCTATTAGACCATACTTATCTTCTACGGATCAGCAAATACAAATTTGTTATGAATTTCGGAGACAGATAAGATTTCCAGATACGTAGAAAAAAAATTGACATCCAATGAAGTATTGAATGAAGGAAAAAAAAGAATTTTTTATAACATATATTACTCGCCAGAATCAATTATTTCATGAATTATCTAACTTTTTTCTAAAATTTTCAGAACTGTTAGTTACGTACAACATAAAAGACGTTTATCCAAAAAAGTGCTACACATTTGCGTCTAATCCTTTTTGACGGAACCCGTACTTTTGTATTTAATCTTAAATTAAAAAATTAAAAGTTAAATGTTTGGGAAAAAGACGCAAGCGTCAATATCATTTTATTTAACAACAATGTTCGCCTTAATTATATCTAAAAAGTTTTTTGGAACCACTTTACGCTAAGATGCATGTTTTTAGTTTTAAAAGTTAAAAATATAATTGAAGATGAACGAATTAAATTTATGGAAAAAAGACACCAGTTTCAATAAAATGCAAAGAACGAGCGTGAAGCGCTAAATAAACATATTGTCAAGCGCGAAGCGCGAGAACCAACAGACGTGCGCCACAGGCAGCGGGCAGATTTTTTTATATATTTATCCGAAAAGGACTGGCTGGGGCATTGACGAAAGATTAAAGGAGTGGGAACTATAATACATTGACTTTTTATTATCAGTTGTTATTAAAAGTTACTCATAAGATTTTAGGATGGCTTCGGATTTTAACATTTTTTTCAGTTTTACATTTTTTTAATTGCGTGGATTGCGTGGAGGATCGTGATTTACATGTTGTACTTTAAAATTTATTAGGATTGGGTGAAAGGGGCCTACTGGAGTTTCATTGATTTCATATTTGGTCAATAGAGTGGTCGTGAAAGATATTTACTACTCTCTAATATTGCAAAAACGTCACCAGGAAATGTTGATAATACAATATGTTCTTGGGGTGGAACGGGCACATAGTTATTTGATCCTTGAAGCACTAAAAGTTGTTCATCCACAGAAAAAGTATATATTCGAAGTTCGAATCTCTGGTTCGTATTTGTAATGGATGTAAACCGAATAAGTTGAAGTTGGTTCAGTCCATACAGAGATCCGTCAGAAGAAGGAAGCCTGGTAGGTGGAGTCATGCACCTGGAAGTAGGAGACCTGACCCTGGCTGGAAGAGGTGGCTCGACAGGAGGAAAAGATCCCGGAACACTAGAAACAAGGGCGCCATTAAATAGGCATGAATATTTCCGAATCTGCGTAACCTTTTTTGTGATTTTTTTTCATTACAAAGAATTCAGAAAGCCTCCGCTTCTCTGTTTTAATTTACTAAAAGAAGCGACCAAAGCATCATCTAAAAAGTCCCGGGACGGTTGGATATTTCCTCAGGTAAAATCTTTTTCAAAAAAGTGAAGGTCGTTCCTGCAGTAAATTTCATAGGGGAATTTAATGGTGACCTTTATTTTGACCTTAAAGTTGACCTTTATGGCTTTTTGAAAGTCAACTTGGTTTTTTAAAATGGAAACCCCCTTTTTTACATCTGCAATCGATAGAGCTGAAAATTCTACGTTCAGATACGAACCCAAGTCATATATCAATAACGTTCAAGGTCAATAAGAGGTTATTTGAAGTAAAAAAAGTTTTCCCAGAGGTCAGTGTAATTCCTGAAGTGAATTTCAACGAAAAATTCATTGTAGAGCTCTGTATTGATCTTGGCTACAGCGTTTTGAATATTGTAAAATCATACAGAACTTTTTGTAATAGAGAAGGGTCAAATCCTGAATAAAAATCAACAATTGAAAGAACTGTAAGGCGCTTTATGAATCATGGATCTATCAAGGACCTTCAGAGTACTCGTCGGCCAAAATCTGCTGGATCTAAGAAGATGCAGATGGACATAGCCCAAGCATTCGTTGAAAACTCCACACCTTAGTTCACGTAGAGCTAGTGATGAGTGTGACGTTGCTCCTGAGACAGTGCGAAATATTTTAAAAAGCTTTAATTTCGATCCTTACAAAGTTCATCTGGTACAAGAGTTCAATGAAGACAATCCTGATCGTCTTGTTGAATTTTGTGCAATTATGATGGACAGAATTGATAGAGATCCTCTTTTCCTGTACAATTCAGTATTTTCAGATGAAGCTACTTTCACTTTGAAAGGTGAAGTTAACAGGCAAAATTGCAGATATTGGTCCGACACAAATACTGATTGGATGTTTAAGAGAGTCACACACAATATCCACAAAAGATTAATGTTTGGGCCGGTATCTTGAATGATACATTGATTGGCCCTTTCTTCATCGATGGTAATCTCAATGCCCGTGCATATGAAGAGCTTCTCAGAAACCAAATTGTACCAAGAATAAGGGAGATAACAGGTGATAATTTTCAAAATATTTGGTTCCAGCAGGACGGAGCAGCGGCTCATTACGTTAGGGTGGTTCGAGCATATTTGGATACTCAGTTCCCAAATAGGTGGATTGGAATAAGGGGTGACATCGAGTGGCCTGCTAGATCTCCTGATATGACGCCTCTCGACTGTTTTCTTTGGGGTTATTTAAAGAGCAAAGTATACTCAACGCAATCCCACAGCTTAGGCGAATCGCAGAATCGGATTCTGCAAGAGGCTACTTTGATTGATAGGGAGATGATTCGTAATGCTCTAACTCATTTTTAGAATCGCATAGAATTTGTCAAGAAGGTCAAGGTTTTCAGTTCGAACATCTTCACTGAAGCGTGAGAAGCAAGAGGACTCACGCTAATCAAGCACCCCAAAGGGAAGAGAATTTACTGCGTCCACGTCGTTGTTCCTGGGTAATGCTAAACGTAAACGTAAGCTGCTTGGAATAAACCTTGAAAAAACCTTGAAGATCATCACCAAGATCAATACAGAGCTCACCAATGAATTTCTCGTTGAAAAATACTTCAGGAATTACACTGACCTCTTGGAAAACTTTGGGGTTTCTATTTAAAAAAACAAAGTTGACCTTCAAAAATCCACGAAGGTCAACTTCAAGGTCAAAATGAAGGTATGAAGGTCACCATTGAATTCCCCGTTGAAATTTACTTCAGGAATGACCTTCACTATAAAAAAAAATATTTTACCTGAGGAAATATCCAACCGTCCCGGGACTTTTTAGACACCCTGTATATGTGTGTGTGCGTGTTCTATTATACGCCAGTATAGTGATTTTAAGTTCAAAGAGTGTCAAAAGAGGGATTAGAGAAAAAAAGTGACTAAAAGTGACGCTAGTGACTGTTTAGTAAACTTGACATCCGATATAGATAAGCGTAATATATATTTCCCATATACATATAAACTACAAAGTAAAATAAAAAAATTGATATAGTGATAAATGAATTCCTTAAAATTTACGTACCCGTCACTATGGTTTATATGCCATACTTTATAACCATTTAAGATTCGGTGATGGAGGCCTACTGGGATTTCTTTGATTTCATCTGGTGTAATGGGTAATCATTCTAGATTTTCCATACCTCAAATATAACTCCCTCGAGATAAAGGGGGTAAATGCTTGATAAGCTTGGAGCGTCTTCATCGAAGAACGGTTCTGGCTACAGCCTGCTCAGCTCTAAGTAGTGCAGATTCTCTTATGCGCCTCGTACATCAACATGCAGTCGTCAATGCTGCGGCGTTTATATACCGTGCCGCAGATAGAGCCGCACAGGAGCTTGGCCTCCCATTTCATTCCAGTGACACTACACATGGCCTAGCATCACTAACACCTTCGTTGCTCAAAAGTCCTGTGCAGACAGCAGAACATACGTTACTACTAAGGGAACATGCCGACAAGACCTTCATGGTAAATTCTACGGCATCGCACGTAGAGAAAAGCTCTCGATGGGTCTGCTCAACATTTTTTTTCAAGTCTGCTGGATTGAGATCGGAGACTGACGGACTTCTTTTTGCCTGTCAAGACAGCGTTGTGGGCGCCTTAGTTTACCGCGAGCGCATAATTAATGTACCTGTAGGCGATACCAACTGCCGAGCATGCAATCAAGAGCTCGAAACACATACACATGTTCTCAGTGGATGCTGAAAGTATGCACGTTACGGTTACATAGAAAGACACAATGCGGCTCTAAAAGTGTTATATTGCCATCTTAGATACTTTTATAGTGTTGATCATTTGCTTGTCTTGCCATACGCCCAGGGGGAACTCGAGTCCGTTGTGGAGAATGATCAGCGTAAGATCTACTGAAATTTTTCATTCTCCACCACTCAACGTATCAGTGCTACGAAGCCTGATATTGTCCTAGAAGATCTGAAGACGAAGATCATATACGTTATTGAATTCTCGGCACCAGCCAATGGTAATATCACGGCAAAGGAGGAAGAAAAACGGGCGAAATATCAAGCACTTCTTTTCGAGCTGAGCAGGCGGTACCAAGGGTACAAAGGCTAGAGACCTGACGCCAAGAAACAGTGTTGCACGATGTTATATCTCATAAATTTCCCACTCTTGCTTACCTTCTAGGACAGAAGAAGCAGAAGTGGATAACGTACACGTTCCAGTTGCGTCGCGATTGGTTGCTTTAAGGAACCATTGTCGTAGCTTCCGGAACCTACAACTTCTTAATAATAAAATATAATAAAATCATAATAATATAGTAAAATTTAATCTAATAAACCCCATAATAATAATATAATATAGTAATAATCTCATAATAAGATGGTAGCTCTAAGAAAGCATCCAGAGGCGACTGTTGTCACCTCCAACACTCGCGGCCGCTGTGTAAGCATAACAGCGGTTAAAGACAAACTGCATACTACACCATGCTCCTAATTTTGTACCTACAAAATCATCGCAAATTATTTCAAACAGCGTATTAAATTAACTAATTACATCCTCATCTTATCAGTCACTTTACTTATTCTGTCGCTACGATGGTAATCCGAGGTCTTTTTAACCCGAGAACAAGTATGAGAAAAAAATAATAATATCATATATTATAATTATAAAAATATTATAATAATTTCATTTAAACACCGTGAAAGGATGTTCCGTTCTAAGTAATAATAAAAAAGGATTTTCTATTACTCATGCTAATTTACATGAATATCCAGTTAAAAAATTATGTTTTACGGTATAAAGCTGGTTCGTATCGATGCTTCTGCTTCTCATCATTTTATTTTCAGATGGATGTTCTATCAGTAAGTGTCAGGTGATGTCATGCTGATGTTCCAATAATAATTTAAAAATCAAAAATATTGGTGCACTTGATCAATTTTAATTATGCTAATGTAGGTACTAATTATACATTTTAATCAATTTTTTAGGCTAAAACAAAATTTATATAACGGGAAAAACTGTGAAAAACTTCTATGTTTATTACGTAGGTAATTTTTTGTCAGTAAAAATTTAATTTTTACTCGTAAAAGTATTAAAATATAGTAAATTTACTCCTTCTTTAGTTCTCCCTTCGCAAAAAATTCAAATTAAATAATATGCTTATAATCAAAACATTTGGAATTGGGTGCATGCATGAAATTCTTTCAAATTATAGACACACTTTTATTTTTTATGGAAAGCTTATATCTATGTAAAAACACGTAAGTTTGAATAAGGAAATCACGTTTAATTGGAAATATATGAAGTTCATCAAATATCAAATGCATGAAATTCGCTCAATTTTTGCCCTATTTTGTTAATATCTTCGTAAAAACTAATTTTTTCTATGTAACTGTATTTGGAAATCAGCTTTTATTATTTAGTTACTATTAAATGAAATAATAAAATTACAATAATTATTATTGATTACGAAGATATAAAATCGTCCCACATTTTTTCTGGCTACGGCTTTGCAACAAATTATTAAGGTAACAAATTAAAGCACGCGATGAAGCTTGTATTTTTAACTTCGCAGAAGTCTTTAATCCACGGTTAAATACTTTTTACCAATACTCAAGAATCACGTAATATTTATTCGTGTCCTTGGTTAGGAATCATTTAGTACGATTTGCTCTTCAATAAATAAATTAAAACCAAAATTTAGGAATAAGTTATTATATTAGGCGATGAGTTGAACGTCCGATTTTGAAACGAAGATTTTGATGGAAACCCCTTGGAATTTGAAGCTAAATCGAGGAGAATAAATTATACCTATCCACTTTAATACGCAAGCTCTAATCAACCGCACAAGACTTATACGCTTTTTTTCTACCCTTTGTAAAGAGTCCTACGTATATTACATAAAGCTGTTTTAATTTGAATGAAAAAGATAAAAATAAAGTTGCCTTTAAGTCAAGAAAGACATAACGATATCCTGGATAACTTCTATAACCCTAATTAATTTACAATAAATTATATAAAACGTTTAAAAATTTTGTGTATCCTACTCTAGCATAGTTAACATGCTATGACGCAGAAATTGTTATTTTGGAAAAGCATTAAAATGTTTTTAAAATGATATATATATAGTATAGTAATGTATTCACCAATATAATTGAGGATTATCGTCGATGTGAAGACCAGGGGACAAACGATCCTCATATTTTGTAATTAGAGCGAAAACTGATGTAGTCCCTAATAAAGAATTTACATGTAAATAATAGAGATATGCCTTTTAGAGAGAGTCTGATTATACCGCTTGAAATCCCCTATTGAACATTTTTTCTGGATGCGGCTTTGGTTAACAGTGTATCTAATTTATATTCTGGTATTTTATGAGGTTGTATATATAATTAAAAAAAGGTTGAACGATTAACGGAGTGTTCCACCGGGAGCAACAGCCACCTATAAATACGTCACCGGCTTCTAGTAGAAACGCGTTAAATCACATCTATGGTCAGGTTCCACAAATGTAAGATGGATGGCCACAGGGCACGACGAAATCACAATGATAAGCGGGCAAACCCCTCGTGTGTCTTGAGGGCCCGGGGCGACCCAAGGATTATAGCTATCTTGCAACTGCCTTGGCACGTTTCAGATATGCGGGTATGGCTTTGAGGTTAAGAACCAGTGATATGTCCGCATCTTCGAAAGGAACGATCACAAGGACAATTATTTAAACCGAATATTTTGGGTACAGTCGCTGCAGCTTCCTTTTGAGTTCTTGACATCTCTCCTCATTTTTCTTCTCCTTGGCAGTAATGTTATAGTTGGCTGAGACCGAGAATTCAATCACGAATATAGTTCATTTTTTGAAGTCCTGGAAAACAATGTCAGGCCTCGAGTGTGCAATGAAGACTGCTGTCCGAAAATCGTAGTTCAACAACATTTGACACTTCTCGTTTTGGACACTTGAGTCTATCTCCTTAGAAGCGTTCGGCAGGGCTGGGTCGTGTCCTCGTGTTAAGATGTCTGATGGCAGTTATCTCCATAAGAGGAAGGACCCTGGGAAGGCCAGTAATCTTTGTTCGCTCCAGAATAATATTGACACACTTGTACAATTCAAAGTTGGCTTAAGTTGGCTTTAACTAGAAAGATTGATCTTCAGGTCATTCATATCAAATACATGAGTGACCTTATGCTCGCGAGATTATTGTCGCCGCAGAGTTACCCAGAAAAATTGCGCAGTGCGAGAGATAGTAGCAGAAGTGTTATAAGAAAGAGCACAAGGCTCATGGTGTAGCCCTGAAAGAGGCCCCTCTGGAAGGTGACGTTATTCCTTGTCACACGATAATTTCCAGATAAAATAGTAAATACAGTTTTCCAAAGGGACACCAATCTCCTTTGCATCTCACAATGTGTAGATGAACCTTCAAGCCTTCCAATAGATAGGTGATAAGTCTATGAGAGGTTGAATCGAAAGCTTTCCAGTAGTCACGGCAGGCCATAGACAGGGCGCGCTGATGGGCTGCTGCGTCTTTTCAGATGTCCCTGCAAATTAGCGGGTCCTCTCAGCAGCCTGCAATACCTTTTTTTGAGCCACGTTGTTCTTACACCTCTCTCTGCACAGGCTCAATTCCTTGAACCATTTTGTCGTTTAGAACAACTGTAAAGATCTTATACATCGTGTTCCAACAAGTGATGGGCCTGTAATTCTCTTGGCTAGACTTTGAATGTGAGTTAAATATGCGGACCAGATGCTGGTGTGTAGAAGTAAACTTCTTCCACCAGAAGTTTTTGATACCATCTGGTCCTGCAGAGGAAAAGTTCTTCGTGACCCCAAATGATTTTTTTTACCTCTTTGGCAGTGATAAATGGACATTCCTTCTCAGATGCTATGAGTTTGTCGCAATGATCCTTGAAGCGGATGATATTCTTAGTGTTTCCTTTCAATTCTAGTCACTTTGGGCTCTTGTATACTTCTCTCCAAAAAGTCTCTACCTCATCGGGCTTGGGTGGATTTTTGAGCGAAACAAGGAGATAGCTGAAGAGGCGCTTAGGGTCAACGAGGAACTGTGAGAAGCTCCTTGCGTTAAATAACATCCGTATTCTGTCAACAATATCCTGTTAATGTTCCTCCTTGTCCTAAAATCGCGATTATTTCTTAGGAAAATACTGCACATATGCAATATAAAATACTGCAATATCGCATGGGTTATAAGCCAGAAGCTTGTCCTTCTGAAATATCCATGTTGATATTTCATGAATCAGTCTAAGGAAAGAAATTTGGTTACATCATATAAATACCTACTGCTTGTAGAGCTTAGACAATGTCGAATTAATGGCGTTTGAAAATAAACAATTTTGATTTTGTAATAAGGGTAAAAATGACATTAAACATAACAACATTAAATTATTTGAAAAAACAACACAAGGTACGAAAAAAAATTATTAGACAAAAGTTTTTCGGCCAAAACCGATCGACAAATTCTTTATTCATAATTTTTAGGAAGGACGAGTAGACTTTCTTTCATTCGCAAATAATAAGTTTAAAAATTAAAAAATTTAATTTTTGGAAAAACGAGACGGGAGACAAAAAAAATGTGAAGTCAAAAATTGTTTAACCTAAAAAGATTTACAAATTTGGTAGAAATTCTTGTTATAAAAATATACCAAAAATAAAAAAAAACTTTTTGGAAAAAAGACACAAGCTTCAATAGCATTTTATTTAACAAAAATGTTCGCCCTAGGGAGCGGGCAGATTTTGAAATCTTTTTTGTCCGAAAAGAACTGGCACATTGACTTATTAATATTAGTTACACTTTTAATTTTTTTAATTGTTTGAATTGCGTGGAGGATCGTGATTTACATGTTGTACTTTAAAATTCATTAAGATTCGGCGATAGGGGCCTACTGGAGTTTCCTCGACTTCATCTTTGGTCAATGGAGTAATCGTTCCGCTTCGAATGTTTATTTTTACTCGATTATAACTAGAAGTGCGAGAAATGTGTTTATATATTGCAGCAAGTAAGTCACTACTCTCCAATATTGCAAAAATGTCACCAGAAAATGTTGATAATACAATATGTTCTTGGATTGGAATAGGAACATAGTTATTCAGTCCAATACGTAATACAAGTTTCTTATCCCCAGGAAAAGTATATTTTCGAAGTTCGAATCTCTGGTTCGGATTTATGATGGAAGTGAACAGAATAAATTGAAGTTGTTCGAGTCCATACACAGATCCGTCAGAAGAAGGAAGCCTAGTAGGGTGAGCCGTGCACCTGGACGTAGAATACCTGGACCTGCTACGAAGAGGTGGCTCGGCAGGAGGAAGAGACCTGGAAGGAGTTTTCATAACCCTTTTATTGATTTTTTTTATTAAAAAGGATTTTTCTTAGACGCCATGTTCAAATTTATAATATAAAAGAAGTTCCAGTAATGAAAAGCCTATTAGGTTTAATATCTGCAACTATGATTGATAATTAACTAATGTCATGAAATTGTTTTTTAAGAGTTGAATTTTGTCTTAGCTCACATTAAAGTGGCATTCCCATAGAAAAATGATTGTAGGTAAATAGTAACTATAAATCTATAATTATTATCGACAAAAACATTTTCGTTACGAAAAGACTCGGGCTATTTTACTAGTTACTTTTTCTGGTAACGATAGCGGCAACGAAGTTAATTTTGTAAGTAAGTAACGGAATAGTATCAGAAGTTAATTTTATATTAACCAGTATCTATGAAAATGTTTGCTTTCTAAGTTACTTCTGACATAGGTATAGTTTGTAAGTGTTTTTTATGAAAATCAATACATTTTATTGCTTTCGCAACTAGTTTTTCATTTATGCGTTTCAAATTTTGGCGACTAACTTGCGAAAGATTCTTTCATAATGATAAGAATTTGATGAAACTTATAAGAATTCGAGGTGAAGAAATTCTAACGATTTTACTAAAATTAGAGTGAATTTAGGGGAACTCAAGAGAATTCAAAGGAATTTGATAAAATACCTGAGTCTGCAAGGTAAATTTAAAAGACTGCAGGATAAATCTTTAAAAAAAATGAAAACAAACTTTAAGATCTACTTCGTTGAGTAGAATTCAGTCCATTTTTGAGAATTGAAAAGATTTCAGCGTAATTTGAAAAAATAAATCATGCGACTTCATAGTGAATTCAAATTCGTTGCAAAACAATTTAAAAATCGAAAACATTTGACTGAGTTCAATACATTTGAAGTGAATTGACCTTAAAGATAAACAAATTTGTATCGAGTTTCATAGAATTCACACGAAATCAAGATAAAGTTTTGATAAACAAAAATTCTATTAAATTCAGATAAATGGAAGTGATATAAATCATTGAATAATAATCATATAAAATCCATAAGAATTCAAGGCGTCTCTAAAATTCTTCAGGGAGAATTAAAGAAAATTAAAAATCGGAAAAAGATCCAATGAATTCAGTGGATTCCAGGGGATTCGCAAAGAAGTGAGAGTGAATTCATGAAACCAAGAAAAATTGAGAAAGCCTTGGTTCCTATTATAGCGATTTTAACTTCAAGAAGTGATTAAAAAACGGGGTTTGAGAAAAGTAAGTGACTTAAAGTGACTTAGTGTCAGTGTAATAGTCTTGGCAGCAGATATAGCTCAGCGTGATATATATTTCTTGTATATATAAAATACAAAATGAACGAAAAAATTTGATATAGCGATAACTAAATTCTTCTCAAAAGTTACGTACCCGTCACTGTGGTTTACATGTCGCACGCTATAACTATTTAAGATTCGGCGATTGAGGCCTACTGGAGTTTCTTTGATTTCATCTGGGGTTAATGGGGTAATCGTGCCGCTTTCCATATTGATTTTTGCCCGTCCTTTAGATTTAATGCGAGGATTATATGTATATATTCCAATAAGAAGATCAATACTCTGCAATATTGCAAAGATGTCACCATCAAAGGTTGATAATACAATTTGTTCTTCGGTTGGCATGCAAAGATAGACGTTCTGCCTGGCTAGTATTTCAATTGGTTTATGTGCAGGAAAAGTGTATTTTCGAAGTTCAAATTGCCGGTCCGGATTTTTATAGGGACTAAGGCGAATAAATTCAAGTTGGTCAAGTCCATATCCATGTCTGTCAGAAGAAGGAAGCTTAGTAGGTTGAGCGATATACCTGGCAGAAGGAGACCTTGTCCTTGAACGAAGAGGAGTTTCGTTAGAAAAAGACTTGATCGGAGAACGAGGTCCGGCAGGAGAAAGAGAACGATCAGGAGGATCTTTTCTGTCAAAAGAAGAAGATGGACCGCCACGAGGGACACCGGGAATAGGGGCACCATTAGGCAAACATTCGAACTGTGAACCTAACTCTGCAAAACGAAACAGACGATTACTTGTTTTTTTAATACTTAGAAAGAAATATCCGACTTACAGGCGGATATAGTTTAACGATAATATACTAATAATGATATAATTAAAAACATGATAATAATATAATAAGAGGGACCCGACCGAAGGTGTTTTCGCGTTGTCGTCGCGGTAGGGCTTGAGCTTTCCTCTCATGAATTTTACAGCTATGTTGGCTGTAGCATTGCTACGGACAGGATTTTTTCCATGCCAGATAGACAGAAAACTAAGAGGATAGTGACTAAGAGGAACACCAAAACCCATACATTTTAATAGAGAGTCTTTTGAAAATGCCACAGCATGCGGGACGGTGGTGATGGTGAGCTGCGATATGTTTAGGCAGATCTCACTAATCAATCAGCTGGTCAAAAAAAACATCTGCGACAGACGGTTAGCAGTAAAACATCAACTGTGCCTGTTGAGGATACTTTGGCTAGCGTCAGCTTTTTGCAGCCAACTAGCTTAACAGATAATACCGGGGGAGAGCGTCAAGTGAGATACTACAATGAATGGGGAATTGGTGCGTCTCTATCATGAAAGTGCGAAGTTTGAAGAAG
>CAKNWW010350716.1:0-10291 GCA_932074435.1 Andricus kollari
GATTAGCCCTAATTAGTCACAAGGGGTGAAATTCAACCCAAAAAAATTTTCGAGCTTCTCGTAGAGGTGCTCGTTACCTTAACTTCACCTATTTTTGCAAAATATTGAAACAATTAATTTTGGTTAAGAAAACTAAAATATCATCTTTTGCATCCTTAAATAATACCTAGCAATTTTTTTTAGATTTCTAGGACTCATTAGGACCCAGTGTGACTATTATGCGATTCTACTGAAGTGTTACTAATTAGGGCAGGGCTCGCCACTTTCAGCAGGTGCAGCCTCACACGACAAGTGCGAGACTGGCAAAAAGTTTTTCTTTAATTGTTTTCTTCATTTTCTAGGAATCGTACGAAGGGTTACGGTCAATCGGCACTTTTTTACTGACACGGTCAGTCTTGTCAGTCAAAGACTGACTCCTGGCGAGCCCTGAATTAGGGTTAGAAGAAATATTTCTATTGCACAGCCGCCTTAGAGCTACCATGTTGCGGCTGCGCACAGTGGGCTGAAATAAAAAAACAAGGTTCAAAATGACGTCTTCTTCATTCTTCATTATGGAGGGATATCACTTTATAAATCTAAATTTTCCTTGAGGTAGTTACTGCGAGAACTAAAAACTCAAAGAAAAGCTAAAAATTTCAGAAAAACATGCAACTTTGCAGCATTACTCTCATAAAAAGTTAAAGATTTCAGAAAAAGTCGTAACTTTGTAAAATTATTCAAAGATAATATTATAAAAAATAATAATAAATTGTTTAAACATTTTTGTTTGTTATTTTCGCTTAATTATTACCTCACTATAAT
Organism: Andricus kollari; assembly: GCA_932074435.1. Lineage (NCBI taxonomy): Eukaryota > Metazoa > Arthropoda > Insecta > Hymenoptera > Cynipidae > Andricus > Andricus kollari. The sequence goes on from CAKNWW010350716.1 coordinate 802, forward strand.
TTGAAAGTGGAGCAAAACTGGAAAATATTAGAAGAAACTGCAACTTTGTAGCATTATTCGAAGAGAATATTATTATGAATAATAAATTATTTCATCATTTATTTCGGTTAAATTCAATTGATTACTGCCTCGGTCTAAATGAAAAGTTGAAAATCAGTTGAAATATCCAGATAAAACCGTGACATCCTAACTCTATTCTACGAGAAAATGGCTATTATTATTATAAGAGAAGTTGTAGGCTCCGGAAGCTGCGATCATAGTTCCTTAAAGCAACCAATCGCGACGCAACAGGAACATTTACGTCATCCACTTTTGCTCCTTCTGTCCTAAAAGGTAAGCAAGAGCCGGAAATTTACGCGACAGAACATGGTTCAACACTGTTCCTTGGAGTCAGGTCTCTAGCCGCGGATGACCTTATGCGTCAGACAGAAAAGTTGGAGATGAAGATTTCACCTCTGGATACTTTTTTAGAGCAACCAATCTTTGTAGAATGTTATGAAGAACAGTGTTGACGGACCAGATGAAGTGTTCCCAGAAGAACAGCCTTTTGCATGCGGTTTGCGATGGAATGAGCCTGACGCTGGCAAGCCGGAATCTTGTTGAGTTGGCTAAGAAATTATGCTTTCATACCTCCAAGACAGCCGATTATGACAACTACAAGATGGACTTTGTAGCCTTGGTACAGCCTGCTCAGCTCGAAAAGAAGTGCTTGATATTTCGCCCGTTTTTCTTTCTCCTTTGCCGTGATATTACCATTGGCTGGTGCCGAGAGTTCAATCACGTATATGATCTTGGTCTTCAGATCTTGGAGGGCAATATCAAGCTTTGTAGCACTGATACGTTGAGTGGTGCAGAATGGGTAATTCCAGTAGATCTTCCACTGTTCATTCTACACAACTGAATCGAGTTCCCCCTGGGCGTATGGCAAGACGGGCAATAGATCAACACCATAGAAGTGCCTAAGATGGTAATATAACACTTTTAGAGCCGCATTTTGTCTCTCAATGTACCCGTAACGTGCATACTTTGAGCATCCACTGTGAACATATCCAAGCGTTTCTGGCTCTTGCTTACATGTTCGGCAGTTAGTATCGCCTACAGGTATATTCATTATGCGGTCGCGATAAACTAAGGTGTCTATAGCGCCGTCTTGACAGGCAAAAAGCAATCCCTCAGTCTCCGATCTCAATCCAGCCGACTTGAGAAACACGTTGGACAGACTTATCGAGAGCTCTTCTCTACGTAAACTGCCGTAGAATTTACCATAAAGGGGCTTGTCAACATGTTCTCTTAGTAGAAGCGTATGTTATGCTTCCTGTAGACGACTTTTGAGCACCGCAGGTGTTAGTGATGCTAGACTATGTGTAGTATCGCTGGAATAAAATGGGAGGCTAAGCTCCTCTGCGGCCCTATCTGCGGCACGGTATAGAAACGCCGCAAGATTGACGACTTCAAGTTTATGTACGAGTCGCATAATAGAATCTCCACTATTTAGAACTGAGCACGCTGTAGCCAGAACCGTACTTCGATGAAGACACTCCAGGCTTAGCAAGCATCCACCCCCTTTATCTCGAGGTAGCTATATTCGAGGTACTGAAGATCTAGGATGATGACTACGATGAATTGTCATCCTCTTGCGTGTGCTTCGGCAAGTTGTTTCAACTCATAGACGTTCCATTTTACTGCGCCAAATGTGTTCAGCAGTATAGGAACGGCTAGCATATTGGTCGCCTGGATCTTATTCTTTCCAGATAATTTGGAATCCCAAATTTTTCCGAGAATTTGGCGATACCTTTTTACAAGGGCCGTTTTTGACACACGCTTATCTTGGGTTTCCGCTTGCGGTATTCAGATATGTATATGTTTCTCCATTACCAAGATGTTGAATGGTATTTCCGTCTATGAGTTGATCATCCCAATCGTCACTCGATGGTGCAGTTTCCAGTTGTCCTTGCTGTATGTGGACGCAGGCACACTTGTCCAGTCCAAAGCTCATGCCAATCGCTTCAGAGTACATATTCACCGCCTCCTCAAGGATGTTAAGATCCTCTTTCGAGGAAGCTAAGAGTTTCAGGTCGTCCATACATAAAAGGAGGTTGACCTTATATTCTCTTTTGTTCGGCGGGCCACGTAGGTATACAGAGCTTTTGACTCCGAGGACAATAGATAGAGGCAAGAGGGAGATGCAGAAAAGTATCGCACTTAGAGAGTCTCCTTGGAAGACCCCTCTCTTATATGTGATATAGCTGGTAGTCACTTGTCTTTTGTCAGATGTTATGACAAATCTTGTCCGCCACGCGAGCATAAGATCTTTTATGCATTCCACTATTGTTGAATGTACCTCCAGGCACTCAAGGAACTTAATAAGTAGCGCATGGTTCGTGTTATCGAATGCCTTACGGTAGTGAATTCAAGCCATGGGCAGATTGCTTTGATACCTGATCGAGTCTCGGGTAATTCACCGGTTTATTAACAGGTTCTCCCTGCAACCTGCCAGCTCTCTCTTACATCCACGTTGTTCAGTTACACAGGACCACAAAATCTGAACCCTTGCAACACAGACCAGACTAGGTGGCTCTTATATTCTCGGGATCGCTGAATTCGAATCCGTGGTCCGTTTTGTCCCATCAGATCAGGGTCAAGGTCAGTTCAAGGTCAAACTAACAAAATTCATCGCCACCCAATTAAGTCAAGGTACCTAAAGGTTTTTGGGGTCGCTACAAAATTCATCGCTAACCAAATCAGCCAGGTTGCCTACAGGTTTTCGGGATCGCTGAATTCCAATCCGTTGTTAAGGTCAGCTCAAGGTCAAGCTTACAAAATTCATCGCTAAATATTCAAGTCACGGCATCTATAGGTTTTCGGGGTCGCTGAATTTAAATCCGTTGTCCGTTTGTTCGTATCTGCTCAGGGTCAAGGTCAATTGAAGGTGAAACCTACAAAATTAATCACTCACCAAATAAGTCAGGGTACCTGTAGGTTTTCGTGATCACTGGACTCGAATCCGTTATCCGTTTGGTCCGATCAGGTCAGCGTCAAGGTCAGTCTAAGGTCAAACTTACAAAATTCATCGCTAAATAATAACATCATGGCACCTACAGGTTTTCGTGGTCGTTGAATTCAAATCCGTTGTCCGTTTGGTCTCATAAGGTACGGCTCAAGGTCAATCGAAGGTCAAACCAAAAGGACAACGGATTAGGATTCAGCAACCCCGAAAACCTATAGGTACCCTGACCTAATAGGTTAACGATGAATTTTGTAAGTTTGACCTTCAACTGACCTTGACCCTGATCTAATGGGAGCAGACGGATAACGGATTCGAATTCAGCGACCCCGAAAACCTATAAGTACCATGATTTATTTGATCAGCGATTAATTTTGTAGGTTTGACCTTGAATTACCCTTGGCCCTGACCTGCTAGGATCAAACGGACCACGGATTTGAATTCAGCGACCCCGAGAACCTATAGGTGCCGTAACTTAATTGGTTAGCCAAGAATTTTGTAAGTTTGACCTTGAACTGACCTTGTCATGTGTCTCCATGAATATGCAGGCGCATGACTCACAACCCAAGATATAATTATTTTCGAAGCGGTTAAGGCCATTCCTGAAGTAGCTTTGAACGCGGAATCCAATGGAGACCTAGGTTTCGACCTTGAGCTTGTCCTTCAAAGTAATTTCAAGGTCACCTTTTTTTAAAATGGAAACGCCTATTGGTGGTTACGCAAAGGTCACTTTAACTTAAACAAGGTCTGTGTATTTTAGAGAAAAGATAAAATACCTTCCAATGATAATAAGAACATTGCTTCATCAACTCAAAATGAGAAATTCCATAGTGACCTTGCTTTTGACCTTGATCTTGTCCTTTAAGGCAACTTCAAGGTCAACTTTTTTTAAAATACAATCCTAACATTTCAATGTTAGGATTGTTCTTGTTCCAATTTATCATACAATCCGTTTTAAATTATGGTCGAGCAAAGTTATGAGGTGAACTTTCGCTCCGCTTTCAGAATACGTGATATGCGTAAGTGACCTTTGCGTCACCACCAAGGTCAAAACTACAACCTGGGTACATTTTTGTACGTAAAATTTCAAGCTCTTTCGATTGCCGTTGTCAAAAATAGGGGTTCCAATTTTTTAAAAAAAGTTGACCTTGAAATGCCGCGTGGCTGGAATTTTTTCCATTTTTCGACACTGTGCGCTGTTTCGCTGTTGAAAGAGATATTATTTTTTTCAATGTATAAATTCCTGAAAATAAACCAAGAATCTTACGATAAAATTTGGACAAACACAACAAAATGCTCCTATTGCAATTCCTGAAAACAAAATAAAAATTTGTTTCTTTGGACAAAAATAAAAAAGAGGAAAGAAAAATGAGGAGGTAACCAACCAAATCCCCTTCCTTCTCTTTTTTATTTCTTTCGCCTTTTTTTTTTTTAATTTTAATTTTTATTATTTTGAAATCACAATAAAAAAGCATGGATAATATTTACCAACGTTTGGTGCTCACAGAGCACCCTTATCAAGGTAAGAACACTTAGAACAGGTGGAAACAGCAACGAAAACACGATGGTACCTCCTGGATACCCAAGAACTAAGTAAAGTTATTTATTGCGTCCAGTGCTGCTTGATGCTCAAAAGTTTCCACTTGTTCAGCGTGTGATTTGCTTTCCTTAAGTTTCGAGCAAGTACCCTAACTTTTGGAGTGAATTGTTTATTTGATGTTATGTAGCTAATCACGCACTGAATATTTGATGCATGCCGTCTCGCCGTTTCAATTTTAAACTGAAGCTGTGCAATACGCTCGCGAGTCTTACTCAGGCGTACTGGAGTATCGTTACTTCTATTGTGGCTAAGCAGAGAGACCGCCTTCTTGTAAACTACACAGTTCAGATTCCAGAGATTAACATCTTCGAGGAGCAAATTGTGGTGAGCATTATTAGCTTCAGATAATTTGTCCATCCTGAGAAATAGGTGGATAGATCTCCTACTTCTCATTAAAGAGCTTCATATCCGTTTTTGCGCAAAAAGGATACCTGATCTCTTAAATACTGACGCGTTTTTTGAGCATATTCCGAGTGCATATTGACCCAACGCTCATGTAACCTATGCATGAATCCTCTTCGCGCCGGTGAGCTTCTTTGCCAACAGGTAAGGATGTCCCTCCTGAGTTGGTCCGACCACTTAAATCGATGTTCTCGCGTTTGTCCGTGGTTATTACCTGGTCGTCGCCTCGGTTCGATCCTGTTGTCACTCCCAACTGAACCATGTCCTCCATCCGAGAGAGGCCTATTGTGGGTGACACTGCGCGATACTGGTGACATAACCGCATAATGCGTTGCATTGGGAAGTTAGCCCAATGCAACGCGGCTGACTGCAAGAGCCGGACCTCTCGGGCGATTAAGCTATTAAGCCATTAAGCCATGAAACCATTTCCTTTCCGGGGTAGGCGTGAATTGCTCGGATGGACAGTAGTAGTGTGTGTAGTAAGGTGTAGATATTTTAGATTGATCTAGAATTCTCGTGTTATTTATTTAAATGACACGCTCATTCCGCAACACTGCTCCGACCGAGATAAAACTATAGTACAATGTTTGAACAATAAAAAACATCGAATTATCAGTATAAATTAATATTTTATGTGCGAGAAACAAATTTTACTGATAGAAACCTAAAAAAAAATATAGCGCTAGGTTCTGGCAATATTTGCAATAGGCAGTTGCATTTTTAACCAAAAAAGATTAGAGTTCGACCAAAGAGATGAATTTTCAAACCAAAAAGACGAATTTTCAACTAAAAAATATCAGTTTTCTACCAAAACTGGAATAGTTCAATTTCGAGTTAAAAAAGTTCATTTTTATAAACAAAATAAAACGGATTGACAACGAAATAGTTACATTTTAAACCAAAGAAATGAATTTTCAACCAAAAAAATTAATAAAAATACCCATTTTCAACAAAATACATGAACTTTTAACTAAAAAAGATCAATTTTCCACGAAAAGTAGATTAGTTCAATTTTAAGTTAGAAATTAAGAGTAATAATTTAGATTAAATTTCTATCAAAAATTTTAAATTTTGCACACAACAATGAAACAGTTAAATTTTCTGTTAAAGAAGTGAATTTTTAACGAAAAAGATTAATTTTCAACCAAAAAAGGAAGGAATTTTCAACAAAACAGTTACATTTTCAACCAAAGAGATGAATTTTCCACTAAACTGATCAATCTTCAATCGAAAAAAGTCTATGTTTAAATAAAGTAATTAAACATTCAAGCAACTTGATGAATTTTGAAGTAAAAAAGAGAAATTTTGTACCACAAAGAAAAAGAGGAATTTTCAACCACATGGTTGAATGTCTTCGACCACATAGTTGAATCTCCTCAACCAAAACAGATTGATTTTCAAGCAAATAGTTGCACTTTGAACAAAATAAGATGAAATTTATACCAAATCAGTTGAAGTTGAACCAAGAAATATTTTTCAGTCAAGAAATAAAGAAAATATCAAGAAAGTTGCACTTTTAACCGAAAAAAGTGAACTTACTACAGACGGAAATGAATTTTCACACGAACAAGTCCATGAAGTAGGACAAAATAATTCAATTTTTAACCAAATAATAAAATTCTTAACAAAAAAATATGAATTCTTCGCCAAAAATTTAATAGTAGATTTTTCAACAAAGAAGAATGAAATTTTAAGCAACAAAAATTTAGATTTTCTTATTGAGTTATATAAATTCAATTCGCATTTAAGTGGAAAAACGATAAAAAGAGGGGATTAGGGAAAAGACTGTGAATATTTATTGTTAATTTTCAAGTTATTCATTTGGCACTTTACATTAGATTAAAATTATTGAAGTTTAAAAATCATGATGCACAATTTAAAAATTAATTATGTTGACCAATTAGTTTCAAAATCCTAATTTAAGAATTCTTTAATTTTTTAACGATGTATGGAATACTGTTTAATTTTTAATAGACCTTTTCATTTCAATTATCTTTTTGTGCGCATGCGCGACAAAGAATTGACCTTCCTGACAATTTTCGGCCCTGTTGCTCGCAAATGCATAGGGAATGTCGTGTTTTGATTAAAAAAATAAATTTCCAAATGATATAGCGAAGTTTTTGTGAATAAAAATGGAAGAAGATAATACGATACCAATAATTGTAAAAAAAATGGAGAACCAAGATTAAACCGGGAGACAAAAATTAAAAAAATAGTGACCACCCTGACCATAACCTGTGACAGCTACCCTATTATTTTCACAAAAAAACTCTACGTCTCGAAATTTCAGTTCACATGTAAACCTATCCTTATCATCATATGTATTATTTGTAAATTTATCATCGTTAAGTGCTAAGATACTTTGATAAAAAAGCACAAACAAAGTTTGCTTACCAAAACATAACCCCACCTTTCCAGTAACTCGTTCTTTTTTCCTGCAGTTGGTTGCTTCCGACAGCGACCATCTTCTTAGCAGAGCATTGCCGTCACAACTGCTGTGCCCTTCTACACATAGATCTGGTACTAATTGTGCTCCTGGCACATCTTTTTCATTCAAAATTATTGCTGGGAATGGTACTTCTGCACTCACGTTAGTGCATATGTTTGTTGTGTTCGCACGCCTTACACGCCTTACACTTACAGCGGCTCACGCTATGGAAATCATAACCAAGCATTCTTGCACTCAGCTTCCGTACATGTAATTTTTTTTTTCGTATTGATCACTTTTGAGATACTCTACACTATTATTCATTCAACTTTTACTACATACGATATTATCACATTGAAAAAAATTAAATCTCTGCATTTGCATACAATTTACACAGTAGGGCCGAAAGTTTTGAATTCGCGGGAACTGTCATGGCGGCCACGCATGGGCACTATCTATTTCCGAATTGAAATGAAAAGGTCTATTCATCTTTAAGTTTGAATTCATTAATTTTCAAAGTTTCCAATTAGAAAACTGCAATTTTAAACGGTCAAAATGACTTATTTTTTGTTGTGGACAGAAATCACATTTTTTATATCAAAAAAATGTATCAAATCACTTCAAATCTTACTTGATGCTACATGATATGATACGTACGAATAATTATATTTGTCATCTGTAACATGTATATAATTTCAACTTAAAATTATAGTTCTCAATGCGCAATTGGACAACAGTTTAATCTTTGCGAGGCTTCGAAGCTACAGTTTTTTTTTTGATTCAAAACCTTAAATTAGGAAATCTTTCGTGTGAAATTTCTTACTTTTTGAGAGGTTTCGAATTTAAAATCTCACAATATTGTAGTTTCAAATTTTAATATTAACAATTTCACGGCAGTTTCGCAATTAAATTTTAAATTGACAATTTAAAAATGTTACAATTTCTGGGTACGGACATGGCCTTGATATTTACCGGATATGACAGGCAGCGCCCGCGGCGGCCAGAGCCTAAAATCCCTGATGGATAGAAATTTGATATTTGCATAAGTTAGCACGTGTGCATTGTTTTTAAATATAATAAGTAAATAAATGATTGCTTTGGAAACGTATATAACATTTTTTAAAACGAAGCAAAATAATATAGGAAAATTTGTTCCCTCAATAAGGAAACAAATTTAGCAGTATTTTATGTGGTGAGGGTGCAGGAGCTGATAACACTGGTTTACAAAAAAAAAAAAAGGTGATGACTATTTGACAAGACCACTTTATCCTTGTGTATTTTGACGCGCTGAATATGAATCCGAGGTCTATTTACCTCCATCACGTCAGGTTCAAGGTCATTTCAAGGTCAAATACAGGAAAAGCCGTGCAATGAACTTCAAAAACCTGTTATATAAGTTTTTTGGGGTCGCTGAATATGAATCCGAGGTCTAATTATCTCCATAACGTCAGGTTCAAGGTCATTTCAAGGTCAAATTCAGGAAAAGCCGTGCAATGAACTTCAAAAACCTTTTACATATGTTTTTGGGGTCGCTGAATATGAATCCGAGGTCTAATTACCTTCATAACGTCAGGTTCAAGGTCATTTCAAGGTGAAATACATTAAAAGCCGTGTAATGAACTTCAAAAACCTTTTACATATGTTTTTGGGGTCGATGAATATGAATCCGAGGTCTAATTACCTCCATTACGTCAGGTTCAAGGTCATTTCAAGGTCAAATACAGGAAAAGCCGTGCAATAAACTTCAACAACCTTTTTAGGGTTGCTGAATCCGAATCTGTTGTTCGTTTGATCCCTGAAGGTCAGCTTAAGGTCATCAAAAGGTCATCAAAAGGTCAAAATAACAGAAAATGCATGTTATGAAGTGCAACCAGTGGATATATGATAGGTTAACCTAAACTGTTAATCTAAACGTTTCAAACTAAGGGAAAAATGATGAATTCAAACAAGTCCAACGTGTCCAAATATATTGCTGCTACTAGCGTTACCCAGGAACAACGACGAGGACGTTGATTAGTAGAATTATGTTATTCGTAACAAATAAACATGTCTTTCA
>CAKNWW010350717.1:0-23185 GCA_932074435.1 Andricus kollari
AAAAAAAATATCATAGTTATAGCATTTAAAAAATTGTTTAAATCAAGAGAAAATGAAAATTTTAAGATAAACAACGCACGACATGAAAAAATGTCAATAGAAGAATAACGTTGCTTTCTGAAAAAACTATATTAAAAATAAAATATTAAATTTTTGGATAAACGAAACAAGCTACGAAAAAAATAGAGAAAATTTGTTCACGCAAAAAACAGATACAAATTTGTTATTATATTTATTTCTATACCACGGTTTGGGACTGCCTATTATTCATATATTGGAAAATAATGCACAAATTTTATTTTTCATGATTACTGTGACATTTGTTCGTTATTTTGCACTAATTTTTATTCTCAGCTACCCTTAAAAATGTATCATATCAATAAATTGATATTATTACAATTGATAATAGGCACTGATATTGAAACAGATGTATTTTCATTGTCTTGTTTTCACAACTGAAAAAAAGTGCACATTCTATGAAAAAAAAATTTTGTTGTTCAACATTTTATTGAACCTTGTGTCATTTTTGCAAAAACTTAATTTGTTTATTTTCAATGTTATTTCTTACAATCTATTCAAAATATACGCAACATATCACAAAATTATTCATAACTAATTTGTTGATCTTTTTTAGCGGAACAACTTTTGTTTATTAATTTTGTCGTACCTTGTGTTGTTTTTACCAAAATTAAATTTTGTCATTGTGAGTGTTACTTTTTAGGATTAAAACAAAAACGACGCTTTCTATCAGAAGATGATTTATAATAAATTTGTATATATGTTTTGGGTGAACAACTTTTGTCTCTTCATTTTTTCGTATCTTGCGTCGTTGGCCCAAGCATTTAATTTTTTTTATTTTTAATGCAATTTTTTACGATGAAAACAAAACCTACGCATCCTATCAAAAGATGGTATATAATACATTTCTAGATCTTTTTTGGATGATAAACTTTTGTTGATTCATTTTTTTCATAGCTTGTGTTGTTCATACAAAAATTAATTTTAAAACAATTTTTGTTGTTTCATACTTTTTTGTATCGTGCATATGTTGACCGCAAAATGAAATCTTATTTTTTTGTAGTTAAAATCAGTATTGTTTGTCAAAAGATTCTAGTTAAAGCACTCGATCTTTCTTTTTGGTCTCTAAAACGTGTGCTAAAGCACAACCTAATCTGATCAGTCTTTCAGCAGTTATCAGGTACACATATGACAACAAGGCTAACAACAATGACGACGACAGACTGACAGACACCATAGTAACTCCGGTTTTTTCGGGTTCAGAGAGTCACGAAACATGGAGATTTGCAGAAATCCACGATAGTCAGTTTTCACATAACATTAATACCTTTTCATTATGATGAGGATAAGAAAAATTAAAAATGTTACCGCTAACATTCATTAAGTGTATCTTTAGTTCAAAATATCATGCATACAGTCTCAGTCTGTGTCTAATGTAAGTTATCTTCCACCCTAAAACCACCTAGTCACAGAATTCTATGCTGGCGTAAACAAGCTTTCTTCATAAAAGACGCATTTTCTTGCCCGTCACCAATATTTTCATTCCGTAATGACACAGTTTGTTTTAAAAATGGGAGCAATTTTCCATGTCCGTTTCCTAATCATCCGTCTCAAAAATCTTTGATCAGCACTTCTCAAATGACACGTCTTCAGAAAAGGTAACATATGGCCCACCATTTCTAATCCGAATTAAATACCAAATGGTTTCACAGGGATATGATTTAGGACCCCCTGATAAATATAAGCCAAACAAGAAAAATATTATCAAATTTTTAATGTTTGAAATGTTCTGACATGACACGTGTCGCGTATCTACTGCGGTTTTTATATAGGATCCCATATAGTTTCTGGGAACGTTTTTAATAAATTCAAGGCTCTTTTTTAATTAAAAAAGCAATGTTTACACTAAATTTTTGCTTTGAGTCACGGCGCCGTAAACTACGTCTGAAACCACTACAAAACATCGTAGTATTCTAAAACGGAAACAACTTCGTATATTGTTACGTCGTTAACTATCTTAATTTCCGACGTAATTCACGACCTTGTTTCTGACGTAGTATCCTACGCAGTTTACGACGTTGGAACTCCCAATAGGCCACCCTTCAAATGATACTAATAAATTACATAACTTGTATCATTCTTGCAGGATTATCATCAATTCCTCATAATCGACCAAAGCGAATGGATTCTCTACCCGGATTTGAAGAAAACAATGATTTACCACCCTTTCTTGCACATGATCTACGTGAGGTGCATATGACTGAACCCTCCTTAGTCATGATAACAAGGAATGGTGAATCTATTGGCAATGGCTATGCAATACATTCGTTCCTCGTCCTAACGCGTCGCATCTTGCTAGGAGACGATCTTAACTATGGTGTTTCAATGTATCTGAAGCATAGAAGAATATACCAACCTCAACGAGTAGAAACATATTACCCGCACCCAGATTTACCATTCGTCGTGATTCTAATGAAAGATCCTCTACTCTTGGATAACCCTGTCCCTAATCCCTTCGCAAATTATCCAATTTCAATTCCTCCATGGGCTCATCATGTAGCGATAGAGTGGATTCTTACGGAGCTGCCTACTTTGCATACCCTTCTCGCACAACATCTAAATGAAATACATCTTGATCATCCAACGGCAGCCGAGATAACAAGAGATGGGGTGAGCAGTGGCCCTGGGTATGCAATACATCCTTACATCGTAATAACGCACCCTCGCTTCATGAGGGGTAATGTTGGTGTTGCAGTGCGTGTGGAAACTACAGGAGAGCTAAGGCCTCACCGTATACAAATTCAATATACGAAAAATAATTATAAAGTTAGCGCAATTATACTTATGGATCCTATCTTGTTAACACACGATGCATCTGGTGCTCTTCATATTGGGAGTTATTCTCCCAAAGCTCTTGCTTGGGCTAAGCACGTGGCGGAATATTGGAAGCATGTGATGCTTTATAATCCAGAGAATGAATACCTTGTGAATTCAATTTGAATTCGTTTGACACGTTAGCAGTCGAAAGCATCGCATTAACGTTACCCGTGAGTTCGAAGGCATTCATTTGAATCCGGAAACAGTAGATACTGTGTGGATACAATTATTTATTTCCCCTGATTAACAACATCCAAAGACTAGATTTATAATTTTGTAGTATTTTTAACATAGAATCTTTAATAAACGGAATGAAACAGTCTTAAAATCTATGTGTTGATGTCAACCAAAAAATAACCTATAAAGATGAATTTCCAAACAAAATAGTTTAAATTTCAACCGAAAACAGTTGAATTTTCAAACTCGAAAAAAAAATAACCATTTCCAGCGTGGTGGGTAAATCTTAACACGTGAAGGTTATTTTCGTTGCAGGTATAGATTAGTTTGAAATCGCTGTAAAGATTACATTTTGTTTATTTCTTGTTGTGTTGCCAGTAAATTAAAATACGCGGAGAAAATTCTTTCATTAGAATTTACCCGATTGGTTCGGTAAATGGTGGACCTTACTGCATTTAGATAACGTTTACAGCTATTTCAGGATTTAATACAAAATAGAACTATAAAAAATAAAAATTTGTTGTGTGAAATCTCAATTACAAAAGTGAAAATTCTGAGATGTATTAATTGATATCAAGATTGCATTATTTGCATACCAGTATATCATAAAATAATAAAAGTAATGTACATTTTTATTAATTGACTTATATTATATTTACTTTCGTGTGATATTAACTATTTACGTGTAAGGATGTACGGATTGCACATTTTTTCAGATGTTTTCTTTTTTTATCAGTAGAGGAATCACACACCCGTAAGGTAAAATGAGAGTGCTAGAGACGTTAACTGACTTCGAAACTGAAATGCCAATTAAAGCTTTCAAATTATAACTCTTTTGAATCTTAAACTTTTGCCATCGAAGATTACAAAATTTTTTATTCTGAAGTTTTTAATGCAAACGCATAATAATTTAGACCCAAAAAATGGAAGCTTTTGACTCCTTTATATTAAATAATTTAAAACTAGATTCCATGTAACTGAACAGTTTTAAAATCTAATCTTTCCGAAATTGAACCGTTCAAAATCTATCGCAATAAAAATTATGAAAGAATTCAAAAGTATCCTTCTTCGAATTCATAGAATATTTAAGAAAAAACTTCCTCGTTCCAAAATGAATAAAAATATTAATGATACAAAATATACCAGCCCTCAACTCAATAAAGAATTTTCTCTTCTGATTCGGATAAAAGTTAATACTTATATCTCTCCCGTTACTTTTAACTCTCTATTCGCATAGAATAGAAAATTTCGTTGCTTCTAGCCGCAGCCTTCTTTTATAACTAGAATTGTAAAACTGAAATGTTTTTTATACTTAAATCCTGTTGAGTTGAATTATTTAAATATTTTCAAATCAATAATCCGTCTATTACTAAATAAAGAAATGAGCCAAAATATTAATTAAACTGTAATTTTTTCTTTAAAAATAATTAACCCAGGATGAATTCATATTTTAAATTGTTAAAACTTTCAATACCATTTACAACTAAAAGGACGTCATATTCTTTGAAAATTTAACTCACGCAAACTTGTGTCGTTTTTCCAACAATTTAATTATTTTATTCCTTATCTTATTTTTCACGATTAAAACAAAAACTATGCATCCTATCAAAAAGTGATTGCTGACAAATTTGTAGATTTTTTTGACTTCACAATTTTTTTCTATCCATCTTTTTACGTATCCTGCGTCGTTTTTTCGAAAATTGTATTTTTTATTGTTAATGTTATTTTTCACGAATAAAACAAAAATTGCGTGTCCTATCAAAAAGTAATTAAAACAAATTTGAATATGTTTTTTATATACACAATAGTTGTCCTTTTATGTTTTTTCGTATTTTGCGTAGTTTGACCGCAAAATGTAATTTTTTATTTTTCATTATTTTTTCGTGCGATCATAATTAGAACTTATGATTTTTCAAGGAAATTAAAAAATCTGTTATGACAATATTGTAGGGTGTTCAAAAATCAACCTTAATTTGTTCTTTATCAAAAAAAATCAGTACAATAAATTGTTCGTCTTTTTCTGCACTACCATAACCATGCACAGAATTTTCAAATCTGTAAAAATAGTGGTCTCAAAAATGTTGAAAATGCTCTAATTTTTTCAATTTATATCCAAAGTGGCTGGCTAATAAACGTGACCTTCAGTTTAGGACACATGGAAAGAATAGCAAAGACCAATACAATCTGGCAATTCTTTAGAATGTTATCAAGCTAACAGTTCAGTTCAGAAGATCTGGAAACGTAAACATTTTTTCAACAATATTGTTGAATTTCTTACGAGGTAGATTAATTGTTAACCAGAATCATAAATTTTCAACGAAGAAGAATAATTTTCTACAAACAAAAACAAAGTTGTATCAAAATGGTTGAAAACTATTTAGATTACCTAATTACTCCAAGTTAGCTTGATTACTCTGGACTACAAGTTAATAATTTGCAAGACCTAAATTACTTTGAATTATCGAGATTACAAGTGGATTACTCGGGATTTCTCCAGCTTAGTATTAGATCACACAGCATTAGAATTGGATTACTCCAGATTACACTGAATTACGCGGATTACACCGGAGCACCAGTGCAGATAATCGAGCGGTCCAGCGGATTACCGGAGTTTGTTTCCTCCTCGAAGTATTCCTTTTTGTGTCAAAATAACCTCTGATTTGGTGAGGTCCCCCAAGACGGTCTTTATAAAGAAAATGTTTATTTTATTTCAATAATCCCAAATTCCAATTCAGAAAAATAAAAAAAAAAAGTTCCTATAGGTCAAAAACTTATTTTAAATTTCTTGTGGGTATTCAGTTTATGTTAGTGAATAATAATATAAAATTAGAAACTAAAAAAAAGTGTGCTCAAGTAAGTACTTTTTCAAAATTTTCAACAAAAAAGACATTTTTTGAATAGATGTAAAGATGTGCCGAAAATGTCTTAATTTTCAATCGAAAAAACTTGCTATTTATTTGCAAACATACAAAAAAAAATTCGTACTGTGCAAGAACTAAAAATTTCTCAAAAAATTTAGATTTTATCAATTAATTGTTATACCACTCCCAATAAAAAGTGCACAAAAAGTTAAAAATTTCAGAAAAAACCGCAATTATCTAGCATTACTATAGGCAGCGATAGTTATGACCCATAATAATTTCTTTAAATAATTATTTTTTCTAAATTAAATTAAATATTAACTCACTCCAAGTGAAAAGTGGACAAAAAGTTCAACGTATCAGAAAAAAAATTTCGATTGCTATCATTATTCAAAGAAAATATGATTAACAATGATAATAAATTGCTTAAACAATTAGGTGTGATAGGATTATGTAAGTATTACCTAACTCTGATTCAAAATTGGACAAAAAGTGGATTTTTTTTTAAACCACTACTATCTAACTCTATTTTAAGAGGAAATTGCTGAAAACAATGATAAATTGTTTAAACAATTTATTTAAACGTCTAATTATCAGTATAAAGTAGTATTATATGTAATAGAAATAATTTGCATTAAAAGAACCGCAAAAAATCATAATTAGCGCCTAAACTCGCAAAACCAATTTTTTTACCTACGGTTTTTTTTTTGGAATCCTATAAAACAGACTTATGGGGGTTATATTTAAAAAGTATTATACTATTAGTATCCTATAGCTAATATTGTGAAGAGAAATGTTGAGTTTTAACTCGCTTCACCTAATATTGACGATTCTGAATAAAATTTACAAGAACGTCTTTTTCTTATGGGAAATACGTGTTAAATTTCATGGGACTTGAGCAACCTCTAAATATATTTTTTTTCAACAAAAAATGTATTTATTTTTGTGTGGATTCGAACGAATTTCCGGGCGACATGCATGAAAATTCGAGAGAAAAAAATGTCTACCACCCTACTCTACAGACACATTGAAGCCGGAGCATTACAAGATATTCAGATTGAGGCATTTTGACAGTTATGTAGAATCAATTGTTTTTCTAATCAATGAATATAAATTGTTATAATTAATTTCAACAGGATTCATGAGTAATAAGTATAAGTATGAAATCGAGCCACCATAGAAATAGTAGAAAATTAATAATTCGATTAGTTGAGATATTTCCTAATTCAATTGTGGAAAGCAACTAATTGCTTGATGCAAATAAATAAATTTACTTAGGACTGTATATAATAATTAAAAAATGTCATGAAAATGGAAAAGTGAAAAATAGTAAAGTTTAATTAAATAACGCGATGGTGTTACATTCCTAACTCTATTGAAGCAATAAGAAGGTCATGTTCTGACATTGTAAACGTGACGCAGCCTGCCTCTATTTTAAAGCGCTGCCTTCTAATTGTTTGAACAAAGTTCAAACAAACTCTATTCAGGGTCTTCATGCGCTACTTTTCAACAGAGTTCTGTTTTCGATTTAAAAAAATTTTTTTGGGTGTGTATTTTCTTTCTTTTCCACAGAAAATTGCAATTGTTTAGCAAACTTAGTGAAAATTGATTTGCATTGAATGAGCATCAGCTGGAATACGTATGCAATTGAGTGCACAAGGAAATTCATTTTAATTGTAAGGCTTTTCTTTCTTCTGCAAAAGATTCTTTGAGTTCGCTCCAAATCAAAATTATTAAAATTTAACTAATTGCGAATACAATTTGATAGATTTGATAATTGACAAATTAGCAACCGAAGATTAGTAAAAAGGTACCCATTCGATTAGTGAAGATATTTTCTAATTCAATAGTGAATAACAACTAACATAAACACATCCGGAAAATCGCTTAGAACATTGTATTAGACTTTTTTAAATTGAGGAACGTTTAATTACATGAATTTAACCATTTTCAAAAATGTTACCATTACAAACCTTTCTCAATGAGAAACCAAAATTAATAAATCAACTCGATGGTGTAACATTTCAAACTCTCTTGAAACAATGAGAAGGCCCTATTAAGAAATTGTAAGCTTTGTTTGCACAAAGTTAAGAAAAATAATAATTTTTTTAAATTACAATGGTTGACTGGGCTATAAATTAATTATACATATTCAGCGTCCTCACGCGCTACTTTTCAATAGAATTCTGTTTTTGATTTTCCAAATTTTTTACGGCTGTACATTTTTCTAATTTTCTATCAAAAATTTCAATTATTCAAGATAGCATGCATTTATAAAAAATATATTACCTAAAAGGCTGTGAATAGGCTGTGAAGGCTCGTCGTACGAGAAAATATCACAAAATTAAAAAGTTTTATATTGTGTCTGAGGTTTTTTATTTATAACAATTTTTATCAAAATGAAGCAAGAGAGTTTATAAACTGTTCTGCAACAGTTTTGGGAAAAATTATGACACTGGTTGGCCTGGAAGATTTCTTATTAACAAATGAAAAGTCTACTTTTTTTACCTTTTAAATAAAAGGTGTCTGAAGAACTTCTTAGTGCATACAGAAGCGTTAGCGGCGGCTTTTATTTTTATTTATTTATAAGGAATAATTTATTTTAACCAATCAAATCAAACATTTCCTTTGACTAAAGAAATAAATAATCATGTAAACACAATATTTTATTCATCTAAAGAAATGCTTTATTGGTATATAAATGCATCAACTTTTTGTATCAAATTAATATATTCTTATCTTACTTAATATTTCTTTGAATGTAATAACGATTTTTTTTATTTAAGAAAAGCTAAAGACTCAGTGAATAAAATTAATATGTCTTCAAAGGATTGATCGGATTTAAACGAATCTAGCCCTTTTGATTCAAGGAAATTATTTCTTCTTGTTACGAAATATTTATTATTAATTATTTAGAAGAATGTTAAATTTCCAACAATAAAGTTGACTTTCAACAAAAAGATCAATTTTCCATCAAATAGAATAATTTCTACCAAAAAAGTCGAATTTTCAACAAAATAAATGCATTTTCTACAGAACCGTTGAATTTTTAACCCGAAAATTTGACTTTTTTAACACCAAAGTTCATTCACAACGAAATAGTTAAATTTTCAACTACAATTATAAATATTTAACGAACAAAAAAATAAGTTCAAAAACAAATAAATTGTCAAACAGAGAGTTGCATTTATAACCACAAATGTATATTTCTCTTCTATAGAGGGCTACATAACACTATGGGGACTTTTCCAATAAATAAAAATTAAAGAACGGATGCACTTTCAACCAAAAACGATGAATTTTCAATTATAATGATGAATCTTAAAGAACGATCAAATGAATTTTCTAACGAAAATGAAGATCTTTTCAGAAAACACGTGAATTTGTAACTAAATAGTTGAATCTTCAACTAGAAAGAATAATTTTTGTGATTTAAATATGAATTTTAAAGCCAAAAATGGAATACTTCCATGTAAGGTTAAGAAAATTAATTCTTAATCAAAAAAACGCATTTTCAACCAAACATTTAAGTTTACAACCAATGTTTGAATTTTTAAATAAATTTATGAATTCTTACCAAAAAGTGGATTTTTCAAAAACTACTTCTACTTTCAAAAAAAAAGGATTAATTATTACCAACAAAAAATGTGATGGTTGATATTTCCACACTTATTACGCAAATGATGGCATATGTACAAATTTTATTTTGAAGGTCAAACCCCAAAAAACCTATAACGATTGAATGTTTTCATCCTTCATTTAAGTAAATGATCAAAATTTACAAACAAAAACCTGTAAATAAAAGTTGTAGATCATTTTAAACAAGTACCATTCATATAATGTAGAGTTTTTCTAAAAACCCGTCATTGTTTGAAAAAAGAAGAAAAGGGGAGGTATGCGACCTACTTAGGATAGGCCGTCTGTTTCGGTGTATTTTTTTCTAGGACTACAACTTTTAATACGGATTTTTCCACTTAAACTAATGTTTATCGATATAAAGTAAAAAATTGAAAAAGAGCCGTTTTTTGAGTGGCTGATGTTTAAACTCAAATTCTCGGGTATCTTCACTGTTATTTTCGTAATCAACGTGTCAAAATACATGTGCATACGCAGTTTCAAATCAACCAGACGTAAGTACTTTTGGGAACTGCCTCCTAAAGATTCAAATTAAAATAACAAACAGTCGAATTTAACCAAAAAATACGAAATTTCAAAAAAATAGTTGAAACCGTAACCAAAACAGATTCATTTTCACAAAAATTGTGCATTTTTTAACCAAGAACGGTAAAATTTCTTTGAAAATACAGTGAACCCCGGAGATAGTACCAGTTTTGGGGCTGACGGTTGACCTATCTCCCTGGAGTCAGGTGCACTCCGAACGTAAATAGTCAGGGGCGTGCGAACCGTTTTCGGTGGGTTTTATTGCGTGGTAAAGAATATTTTGAAAATCGTTTTTTAAATACGGAGACAAAGGTAGACTAAATATTTAACGGAAATGAGAAGACATTTTGCTGTTATACGTTAAAATGAATGTGCACCAAAACACCTCGCAAAATACTTAAGTGAAAAGCAACCACTTTTGCGTATATCGCATAATGCGCATAACGCAGTTTCATAACCTGACATACGAAAAAGTTATTTAACAGAGAATCACTTACTTTTATAAAGATTAGATTAACTGTTCACGAAAAATACAGTTTTCACAATTCTCACGTCAGCAATTGATAGTTTGACATTATAAAACACTGCCGTGATATTCCGATGCTTGAAGTCAATCGGACCTCTCTTTCTACCATGTGAGATAGACAGAGACGATCCGATTCTGTTCCCATAACAGGTCTTACTTTTCGTTTCGAAACGACCATGCTCTCTCTCTCTCTCTCTGCCTATCCAATACTTCTTTATTTTATTTTAATTAACTACTGACAAGATATCTTATAGTAAATAATTAATTGTAAACCGTAGTATAACATTTTTGATTGAAAAATGAATTGATATTCACTGCTCTTTTTTCAAGAACATTGCTCCAATAACTTCGAGATACTACTCCGCAATACATATTTGCATTTCAGATGGCGCTGTTATCAAGATCAAAGACAGGCTCATTCGATTCTCAGAAATAATCCGATCACTCCAATCAGCTTCGGTTGGCTTATGACATCAGAGCCCCATTGCTGGTAGACGCGAGCTTGCCATCGTGCTTAGAGTGGACTCACGCAACGTCATGACGCAGTTACACAGATAGGCCGCTAGGCTAGAGCGCCTTATCGCAATGCTCCTGCTTTGTCACGCCTGAGCGAACAACACACATCGCCCCGCAGCTCATCAAACCAATACTCGCGGCGCGGCTTAATTCTCGGAATTATTAACTCCGGGTACACTATCTCCCGGGATCGCTGTAGTCAAATTTTCTACCAAAAAGTTCGAATTTCCTAACAAAATACTAGAATTTTCAAGTAAAACTGATTGACTTAAATTTTCAGTCAAAAAAAGGCAAGGAATTTAGAAGGAACAGAAACGATTTCTCAACAAAATATTTCAATTTTCAATCAACGAAATCAATTTTTAACAAAAAAGTTCAACATTCAACCAAATGGTTGAATTTTCAACCGAAAATATGAATTTTTAACCAAGGATATTAATTTTCTACAAAGACGAATTTTCAACAACAGAAATGTTCATGAATTTTACATGAAATTGTACATGAAAAACAACCAAATAGTTAAATTTTCAACCAAACAATAGAATTTTTAACCAAACAAAATCAATTCCGTACCAAAAATATAAGATTAGAATTTTCAATTGAAGTGAATTAATTTGTAACTAAAAGTATTTGGATTTTCTTATCGGATTATATTAATTCAGTTCGCATTTAAGCGAAAAACCGGGAAAAGGGGGACGTTTCTTAAAAACAGGGCAAAAAAGATTAAATCTTTAAAAAAAAGGAAATAGGGAAAAGAGTTGGCAGTCTGAAATATGAAAGACATTTTTAAACTGGTTAAGTTATTATTATACTGAACCGTTGCAGGGCCATCTATTGCCAAATTTGCAAACGTTGATAAAACATATTAGCTTTTACCAAGATCCCGCGTTCAAAGTACCTATATACGATCCGAATTGCATTCAATCTATTTGAATAGAATCGTTTTAACAAGGGATTAATACTTGGTAATTTTTCTTTTGAAATATGATTAATTTACGTTAGAGAAACGTTAGAGAAACGAACTGAATTCGTAAAATTTGTTAGCCTTCCTCAATACATGATGCTTTTCCTTTTACGATAAACAATTCCGCGGGTCTACACACACAACCTTAAATTTTTTAAAATTGTACAACTGGACGATTTACTCAATACGTCAGGATTTTTCCTTTAAAATACCCAATTATGTCTTAAATTCCAAAAAACCTTGTTAGCTTCTCTTAATACTTGATTTTTTTTAAATAACCAATTCCGTTGATCAATGCATACAGAACCTTAAATTCTGAAAACTTATTTGAATTAACAAAAAAATTCTCTCGGATTGAGCAAAATATTGGCTTAAATTAACCAAAAGTTTTGCTTGGATCAACGAAAATATTTGCTTGGATCAACCGGACGATATAGTATAATCAATTAAGTTTTACTAACAAAAAATTTCATCGGTGAACCGAATATTTGGTTGTTTATATAAAAACCATATTCTAGGGCTGATTGAAGCCAAACTTTGTTTATTCAACCACATCTTTTTCTGGGTGGATCAAAAGAATTCACAGAATTTTTAGAGAATTGACAGAATCCAGAGGAATTATGAGAATTCGAAAGAATTCGAAGAATACGAAAGACTTGAAGAAATTCAGAATAATCATGATTTTTTTGTAAAGATTCTAAGAATTGTTTAAAAATATCATTGAAAATGATTATATTAAATAATTTTATATTATTAAAAATAACTTTAATCAATTAATAATAAAAAAACTTAAAAAGAGTTCAAAACAGTATAACCGAATTATAAAAATTCGTATGAAATGTACAGAATTCAAAGCATTGATATGAAAATTAAATAATTCAACATGTATTCTAACTATCACGAGAAAACAAAGGAGCATTATAAGAATTCAGTGGTGTCGTCAGAAGTAAAAGAAAATGCAAATCAATTCACACAGTTATGAGAAATTCAAAGAATTCTAAGGAATTCAGAAGAGTTCAGCGAATCAAAAGAATTTTCCGAATTCAAACGGCTCAAGAGAATTCAAGAGAATGCAGAGAATCCAAAGAAATGAATGGAATTCAAAATTCTTCTCATGAAAATTCAAAAAATTCACAACTGTTTGAAGAGTTCAGAGAAATTTAACAGAATTTACAAAATTAAACAAAAATCAGAGAGTTTAAAAGATTTTAGAAAATTTAAAAGATTTCAGAGAATACAAACAATTCTGAGAGTTTAAAATTATTTTTTGATTGCGAATCAATTTTTGCTTTTTCTGTAAAAATTATTCATGATAAAATGGATTTCTTTTCAATCTTAATTTTAAAAATTTAAATACAGACACCAAACTCATGACTCTTTCCAATCTGCAGGGTTTGCTTATGAATAATTTTTGAAAATTTTCTTTAAATGAGCTTAAATAAATTAACTCAATTTTCATGTAAGAAGTCTTCTTTTTATGTAAATTTCTGTAAAAAGAATATTTTGAATTTTAGAAATTTATTATAAAATGCATTTAAATATTTTAGATTGTTCTTTTTTCCTAATTGGAAAATTTAATAATATGAATGGATTGGTTTCAGAATCACCCACGAAAACCCCATTCAGAGAATTACAAAGACTTCAGAGAATTCAAAAGAACGCAGACAACTCAAAAAAATGTAGAAAATATCAAAAAATACAGAGGATCAAAATGAATTAATAGAATCTGAAAATAATTTCGGGGGTTCAAATTAGTTTTTTTTATTGAATATTAATTTTTTTGACTAGAATTTTAACTACCTTATGTTTGGTTCAAAATTTCTCTATTTTATTGGAAATCTTTACTTTGTGGTAGAATATTAATCTTCTTGCTGGTTAATTCACCTCTTTGGTTAAAAATTCAACTAAAAGGTTGAAAATTCAATTAAAAATTAAAATATTTGGTTGATAATTATGTATATTGTTAAAAATGATACTTTTTTGGTAAAGATAGCACAGACAATTTAATCAAATTTAGAAAATTTCAAAAAATGCATAGGATCCAAAAGAATGAATAGAATATTGAAAGAATTCAGTGGATTCAAAAGAATGAATAGAACTCTAAAAGAATTCAGAAAATATAAAAGATTTGGAGAAATTCATTTTTGGTCCTTATCCAGTTGTCATTATCATTCCTTCAATTGCAAAATGTCTTTACTAAAAATATTACTTTCAACATTCATTAAGAAAGTAATCAAATTCAGAAAAAACAAACTTTTCATAATGTGATGGAAAAAAGTAAACAAATGAAGATTGTTTGAAAAAATGAAAAATACTGATAAATAATTTTCGTTCTAACATTCATTAAGTGTGACATTCATTTTGAAACATCATTTTTCTAATCTCAGTCTGTGTCTACACGTTGAATGTTATACTATGGCAACTTGGTTTCTTCATAAAAGTAGTACTACCATGCCCTTGCCATCAGTTTCACTCTATCATGACACATTTTCTTTTAAAAATGAGAACAATATTCAGTATCAGTTTCCTAATACTTTGTGCGGTTCTTGCGCAATAAATGGTGGTTTCATTCGATAAAAATATTGGTAAGTGAAATAATATTTTATGTGAGCAAAAAAGAAATCCATGTTCAATTGTGCTACATAAAATTTGACCGATCCGTGCGTCAAAAAACTCTGAACAGAACCTCCCAAATGCCACGTCTTTAGAAAAGGTAACATATGGCCAACCACGTCTAATTCAATTTGAGCCCAATCGTTTTACAGTGATATGATTTAGAACACCGCGATAAATATAAGCCTCACAAAAAAAAGATGTTCTTAATTTTTGGTGTTTGGGAGGTTCTGCCATGACACCTGTCACGTATCTACTACTGAAAATTCACATATGGGGCTTCACATAGGTACTCGTATGGGGGCCTATATGAGAACCAATATGGGAATCCACATGGATTCCTCTAGAAAATCATACACGCGAATTGATACACGAAATAGGATAGGAACCTATGTGGGAAATTACTGCCGCTTCCTATGATAGATACCGTTGTGCGGTAGTTTTTCAGGCTCGTCAAGATTGTCTGTTATGGAAAAAATATTTCAAAAACAGATTTATTTTAAAAATAAGTTAGAATCTTATGTGGGATTTCATGTAGGACTAATTCATAGGTTTTCAGACACACACGCATAAATATAGGATTCCATATGGATTCCCATATGGGTCCATGTGGATTTCTGTATAGGTCCCCATATGGGTTCCTACAATACAGCTGTGTGCTACAATACTGTGTGATGTTCGTGAAGTTAGCGCACCAACAATTAAATATCCAACTTTTGTTTAATGAAATCGTTTGGATGTCGTTAGGATGCGTTTGGAATCCAATTTTTTTTCTTTTGGACGGCAAAACTAAAAAAAGATATTGATTTTTCAAAATTGTAGTGCTAACTTCACGCTGAGGAACAAATTTGTATTTTTTCAGAAATTTGTTTACCAATCGTTTGGATGTCGCTTAGATGCGTTTGGAGGCTCACTTTTGACGTTTGGACGATGATATTGTGTTAGTGATCGAATAAGAAAGTCATTAGCACCATACTCGCGAGCGGCGCCTTCTCAAGTGGTAGTGACCTTCTTTGGTCAGCCGTGTCCTTAATTATCATATGATGTGTCACCACGAAAACTGTGGTACCGAAACTTTCAAAAATTTAAAAAAATTTTGGATTATCTGAATTTCCGTATATTTTCAAAATTTTCAACATTTCTAGGATGTTCAAAATTTCTAAAATGTTCAAAATTTCTGAAATTATAAAAAATTTTTAATTTTACAAAATGTTCAATTTTGAAAATTTTAGATTTTTGAACATATTAAAAATTTTGATAATTTCAGAACTTTTTAAAAAATTTCCAAATTTTCCAAATTTTTGAAAATGTTAGATATTTTAGACATTTTGGAAATTTTGCAAACTTTGAGATGATTCTATAATTTTAGAAATGTTGACAATGTTGTAACTTTGGAACCTTTTAGAAATTTTAGAAATTATGATCATTTAAAAAATTTGCAACATTCTAGAAATTTTGATAAATTCAGAAATTTTTATAATTGCAGACATTTGGAACATTATAGAAATTTTGAACATATTAGAAATTTTGAAAATATACGCGGCTGACCAAAGAAGGTCACTACCACTTGAGAAGCCGCCAGCGCGTGTATGGTGCTAATGACTTTTTTATTCGATCACTAACACAGTTTCATCGTGCAAACGTCAAAAGTGAGCTTCCAAATGCACCCTAACGACATGCAAACGATTGGTCAAAAAAAAAAAAAAAAATATATATATATATATATATATCGAGTGTATTGTGTTTCAGTGTCTCTAAAACATGCAGGAGTATCTGAAATATGTGTAGAGAATTATCACCCAGACACAGTTTGAAAAATGTTTGTGATTCTACTTAAGGGTCCTCACATCCCACATTGTACTTTTTTTAAATGAACCAGTGAAATCTTAGTGATTTTCAGCTAAATCTCACTGGTTGTAACAGTCTGAAGTGTGTCCAACGTCACTGATAATCAGTGAGATTACGCTGGTTCACTTGGTGAAATTCCGTCATTGGCTTATTCAGTGAGCTTCACTGGTTACTCAGTAACATAAGTCATCCACGGTGAGCCTCAAACTACATTAACCGAAAAATCCTTGAAGTTAGATGATATTTATTGGATACTGTCCAACGTTGCCATAAAAGTAGGCACTTTTCAACAAACGAACCGATTTCCAAATTCAAACTTTTTTCCAACAATTTTTTTCAAAGTTTTAGGCATTTATTTTTTATTTTCAAAATCATGTCAGCATAATTTATTTACAACCTGAAATGAACCTGTAATTATAGGAATGTTTCGACGATTTTTCTGTGATAAAACTGATTTTTTCAAATATACTAAAACCTCTGTAGTTTATACAGTTCCCATTTCGGAACAAAATTTCATAATAAATTTTGCTCAGTTTTCAAAAAAAGAAAATCCTTTTATTTTCAAACTTCAGAAATGAAAAAAATAAGAATAAAAAATGTTTTTTAAAAAACCGCTCCCACGATTTTTTTAATTGCAAATCAAAAATATCCAAACATCATCCGAGGAGAAAATCCTGAAAAATAAAGTGCAGTAATATAATTTTTTAATAACCTATTGTACTAAAGGAATATTCGGCACTTTACAGATTGAACAGTTATAACTTTACAACAAATTTTGTGAAAATATTTTGACTATATTTAGTTCTTAACAATCCCTCAGTAAAAAAAGTTTCTCATTAAAAATTTTATTTTTTGTTTCGAAACAAAATTTTTAATTTTGAAAAAAGTGATAGCACGAGTTTTTTGCGCAAAATGTGCGCATGCTATGTGAGTACAATATTCCACAAAAAACTTGTTGTGATATCTTTTTTTAGGTTAAAGTTTGTTGAGGCTCACCGTGTACCCTGTAGTGCGCGTTTTCGTCCATTAGCTGGTCAGGTATGACTGTTGTCATTTATAAATTTTGTGCTAACCTTTGCAAAATTATCTTTTAAAACACGCACTGTACCCTCATAACAATAAATGTGGGAAGGCCCGTCCTTACATCAACGTGTCGCGTCGCGGAAAGTCACAAACAAGTGGCCGAATATTTCCAACACAAACACTGGTACACAATAATGTTTTCATCATGCCTTTATCGAAAGATCGATTTTAATGCCTGTAGAGCGAAGCGAAAGTGGCCGAATGCAGCCGAGTTTTCTTTTCCTCCCTAGAAAGGAAAAGCGATGACGTAGCGGGATAAAAAGAAAGAAAACGGCCGTCATAATCGCACGAGCGTTGAAGCCAACTCCAAGTGACTACCCTAACCTCTTGTCTACTGTCAAAATGTTATAGTCGATTATTCTGAACAAAATGAATTCGGTTTGCGAACAAAGGAAAATCTATCTCCGATAAAGGTATGATGAAAAATAGCGTGCACAACTCCGATCCTGGTTGTGCAATATACTATTGTTTTCACTCGAGAAATTCAAAGACCCGACCAACAACATGCGCGAACCAGACGACTGGAGGTTCATGTCATGGTCGCGTGGAGCGCTAGATCATTGGATGAATTTATCATTTGGCATCGCTGGTATATTCAGAAATACTATTTTAGTTGAGTCACTTACTGGTCTACTCAGTAAAAGTCGGAAACCCAAATTACATATGTAACTTGTATCATTCTTGCAGAACCATCATCAGTTCCTCACAATCGTGAAAAGCGAATGGATGCTCCACCCAGGAGTTAACCATTAGATGCTTTACCACCCATGCTTGCACATAATCTACGTCAAGTGAATATGCATAATCCCAACCTAGTCGCGATTATAAATATTGATTTTCCTATGGAACCTGGCTATGCACTACTTCCTTATCTCGTCGTGAAACGCCCTGTCTATGTACACTGAGGATTTGGTGTTTCAGTGTTTTAGACATATTCAGGAGATCTCGAGCCTCAACGTGTAGAAACTTTTTACCCGGACACACGTCACGAAGTTATCGTGATTCAACTTAAAGATCCTACCATGTTGGATAAGTCTGCACCTCGTGCCTTCTCTGCTGAGCATTATCAAAGGCCAATTACTGATTGGGCTCACGCTAAGGCGCAAGTGTGGATCAATACGCAGGTACCGTATCTGTGACCCCTACAAGTACAAAATCTACGTGAATTGAATTTTTATTATCCTACCGGTGTCTGGACTCCGGTAGAAAAATAAAAACGCAATTCACGTAGATTTTCTGCAAGGAGGGGGTCGCAGATACGGCAGCTGCCCATGAATCCATTCTCCGCCTGAGCATGAGCCGAATCAGTAGCTGGCTTTTGATAATGCTGACCTCACTCGGGAGGGAAGGCATTAGTTACAGGTTTATCTAACACGATAGGATCTTTAAGTTGATTAGTTTAATATTTTTTTGTTATTTTGCACTAATTTTGACTCTCAGCTACCCTGAAAAATGTATCGTATCAATATATTGATATTATTACAATCGATAATATCCACGATTATTGCACCTTGTGTCATTTTTCCAAAAACTTAAGCTGTTTATTTTCGATGTTATTTTCGACGAACTAAGCAAAAAACACGCATCCAGTCAAAAATTATTCATAACAAATTTGTTGATCATTTTTAGTTAAACAATATTTTGTTTATTCATTTTTTTCGTACCTTGTGTTGTTTTTCTACAAATTAAATTTTCTAATTGTGAATGTTATTTTCTACGATTAAAACAAAAATTACGTGTCCTATCAAAAGATAATTTATAGGAAATTTGTAGATCCTTTTTAAGTGCTCAATTTCTGTTGATTCACACTTTTTCGTATGATCCATAGTTTGACCGCAAAATGGAATTTTTGAATTTTTTGTGGTTAAAACCAGAACCACAAACTAATCCAATTAGTCTTTCAAAACTTATTCGGCACACAGGCAAGGACAACAAACACAACAACAATGACGACGACAAACTAACAAACACCATCGTAAAACCTGTTTTTTCGGATTCAGGGAGTCACGAAACGTGGAGATTCACAGAAATCCAGTATAGTCAGTTTTCACATAAAACTAATGCCTTTTCATTATGATGAGAATTTGAAAAATTAAAAATATTACAGCTACCACTAATTAATTGTGTCTTTAGTTCAAAGCATCATGTATACAATCTCAGACTGTGTCTAATTTAAGTTATCTTCCAATGTAAACTCAACTAGTCATCGAATTTGGTGCTCGTGTAAACAAGCTTTCATTATAAAAGACGCATTATCTTGCCCTTAGCCATCAGTTTTATTACGTGATGATACAGTTTCTTTTAAAAATGGCAGCAATACTCCATGTCAGTTTCCTAATACTTCGTGCGGTTTTGTCGCAAGAAATGGTGGTTGCATTTGATGATGATTTAGGTAAGTGAAATAATATTCAATGTGTTCGGAAAATAAATGAATTTTCACTTGCGCTACTTAAACTTGTACACATCCGTGCGTTCAAAAACTCTCAACAGTACCTCCCAAATTCCACGTCTTCAGAAAAGGTAACATATGGTCCACCACTTCTAATCTGAATTAAACCTAGCGACTTTATAATGATAGGATGTAGGACCCCGCGATAAACATAAGCCCAACAAAAAAGAGATTTTCGAAATTTGGTGTGTTGCGAAGGTTCTGACATGATACGTGTAACCTATCTATACTACCATATATCTAGGATTCCATATGGATCCCCATATAGGTTGCCACATATCTTCCTATATAGTCCAGTCATCTGGTCGGAAAAATTGTGCAAATACGGTAATTTTTGGTGGAGTCATTTTTTTTCTCTTAAATACTTTATTTGGGGGTGCATAATAAGGGGTCAGGTTCTGTGAACAGAATACTGTCCCGGAACACGGAAATTTTTTTGGTAAAAGGTGCGAAAAATCACATGTTAGTGGATTGTTGCTTCCCTGTGCATTTAGGGATAAAAGTGTTCTCACCAAAATTAAAGTATGTCAAATTCTACGTAAAACTAAAAAAAAAGTGGTTCTGCCACCAATAGTCTAGGAGTTACGGTGTTTCAAAGAACCCCGATTTTGTTCAATTTTTTGTCAAAAATCACATGTTTTTTTTGTTTTTCAGTAGCTCGGATCCTGATCGTCAGATCTGAAAATGGTCAACATATGAATTAAAGTAGACACAAATACCTGTAATTTGAAAAAAAACATTGTCCTAATTATAATAGATCACGAGTTAGCACCTGCCGAAGGTGACCCATTGTGACCAGAATTTACAGGTAAATGCCCAGAGTTCAGTTTTTTGTAAATAGCTCATTTCGGGATTGTCCCAAAAAAAAGTTCCCAACGAATTAATACAAGAGGACTAAATTCAGCGTAATTTAAAAAAAATAGATGTTCGTACCCACAATAGGTCACGAGTACAACCTGAGACCTTTCAAATATATCGGTTTTTTGTGCTTTTTTAACCGAAAATCCGAAATTCGTGTTTTTTGGAAATTACTCGTTTCATGGATGT
This sequence comes from Andricus kollari, assembly GCA_932074435.1. Taxonomy (NCBI): domain Eukaryota; kingdom Metazoa; phylum Arthropoda; class Insecta; order Hymenoptera; family Cynipidae; genus Andricus; species Andricus kollari. The sequence continues at coordinate 21,141 of CAKNWW010350717.1, forward strand.
CACACGAGAAAGTTCTATGTGTACCCTTATTCAGTTCGGTGACTAAATCGCACCGCGGAACAAAACTACAACCATTTTTTTAAGATGTATGTTTTTAACTCAATCAATAGTGATAAATCAATTATTTAATTATCAATCAACCACTTTCAATTATTAAATAAATAATTGTTTAAATAAATCAATTTTCATCATCCATAAAATGTGCAGTTCTTCGCATTTTTAGTGAAGTTTCTATAAGGGTCGCTTATTATAGATCAAAAATGAATATTTAATCATTTTTAATCAATATATAAATAATTGTTTAAATCAATAAATTTTCATCACTCATCAAGTGTTCATTTTTGGGCATTTTTCACTTAAATTTCTATCAGGGACGCTTATTATAGATCAAAAGTTAATATTTAATCATTTTTAATTGTAATTTCTACTTTCCAAAAAATTAACACTTGATAGGTGATAAAAATTTATTTATTTAAACAATTATTTATTTATTGATAAAAAATGATTAAATATTCATTTTTGATCTATAATAAGCGTCCCCAATAGAAATTTAAGTGTAAAATGCCAAAAAATGAACACTTGGTGGGTGATGAAAATTTATTTATTTAAACAATTATTTATTTATTTATTAAAAATTATTAAATATTCATTTTTGATCTATAATAAGCGTCTTTTATAGAAACTGCAGTAAAAAATGCCGAAAAAATGCATATTTGATGGGTGATGGAAATTTGTTTATTTAAACAATAATTTATTTATTAATTAAAAGTGGTTAGTTATTATTAATTTGATAATAAAATTATTAATTGATCACTATTGATTGAGTTAAAAACATATATGTTAAGAGAATGGTTGTAGTTTTGTTCCGCGGTGCGATTCAGTCACCGAACTGATTAAGGGTACACTGTGCAAGGTCATTTTTCGTGACCTATTAGGGGTGTGACATTCATGAAACGAGTAATTTCCAAAAAATACGACTTTCGGATTTTCGGTTAAAAAAGCACAAAAAAAAAATACATTTTTAAATGCTCATCATTTATATTGCTTATTATTATAATAAGTAATTACTTTCGAAAAAAAGTGAGGCTCTATAGTTTTATACAGAAACATTAAGAAATTAGCCAAAATATTATTTAAAATTGTAATTTTTTCTTTAAAAATAATCAGTCCAAGATGAAATCACATTTTCAATTACTTCAGATTTCAAAAATAGTTTTAATTTGAAAGTTGACTAAAAAATAGCACAGGATTAATTCATATTTTCAAGTGTGTAAAATTGCAATAATACTTACAATTAGAAGGACATCATATTCTTTGAAATTTTAACTGAATGTAAAAATAATTTATAAATATTTATAATCTGTATTGTTTGTTATTTGTGCAAGTTTAAGCGCGCCCTATGCACGCTTAACTGTCGCATCTCGTTTTTATTTGTAATGTTATTTTGTATAATTAAATCTAAAATTACGCGTCCTATTCAAAAGTGACTAATAACAAATTTGCAGATGTGTTTTGTGTGCACAATTTTAGTTCACTAATTTTTTTTCGTAGGTTTTGTCCTATTTTCAATTTTTTTTTTATTTTCAAACGATATTTTTTCACGATTAAAACAAAAACTACGCATCCTATCAAAAATTGGTTAGTATCAAAAGCGTATTTTTTATGCAAACAACTTTTCTCTATTTATTTTCCTCGTAGCTTGTGTCGTTGATCCAAAAATTTAACTTTTTACATTCTCATAATTTATAATTGAGAAAGTATTAGAATTTCCTGAAATTTTACATCACCATTTTTCAACGGATCTCCAAGTTTTGAGGCCCCCTGAAGCCGAAAATCAAGTTTTAGTGATGGCGCTCAGCAATTTTTGATAGAAATGTAAAGAGTTGAAGCATTTTCAAAATTTTTGAGACCAGTTTTTTTTAGGATTTAAAAATTGTATGTACGGCTGTTTGTAGTACTTACAAAGCCGAACAATTTATTCTAATAAATTTTTTCGATAAAAAAAATATCATAGTTATAGCATTTAAAAAATTGTTTAAATCAAG
>CAKNWW010350720.1:0-14531 GCA_932074435.1 Andricus kollari
TTTATAAAATATCAAAAAAATATATAAACGTTTATAAAAAGCATTATCTCCACGAAATTCGTGCGATTTTCTTTTTTCTTTAGAAAATGTATGTAAAATTGAAGGTATTTCATATTCTCTGCCAGGCCTATCAAACAGTTTTGACAAACAAAGTATAGAAAATATAAAAAATTTGAATTTTTTTTTACATAATACCTAATCTCTACTGAAGACGTGCATTTGGTAAATATTTTTAAAGCTGCCTGGCTAGGAGTTCTGTGTAAGTTTCTTATAAAATTTCTTATTCAATAAAACTGTTTACGTCTTAAAGAAATACCGTAGAAAAACAATTGCTTTAAATGCGCTTTTTTGTTTTTTGAACTGAAAAATCGTGAGGACTGTCACGTAGCGGAATTGAATAAATAGGGAAACGTCGGCATCACCAATTCAGACGACCTAGAACTTCAGCTGCAACTTCAGTTTATCCATTACTGTAAAAAAAACGAAGGTAAGGTAACTTTATCTAATGTGGTATCATCTAAATAAACGTAAGTCGAAATCGAAATAATCCAACCTTTGCAAAGAATTCATTATAAAATTAAAATAAATACCTCGAAAAATAGCTAGAACTAAAAGGTGTTTCCTAATCTCTCTCAACGTTATTTGAAAGTTTCGATAAACTTGTGATTATGTTCACGTTATTCGACATATTTGTTAGGCTTTATGAACTTGTTTTGAAGAAATTCCCAATCTCTCCCGGAGTTACGGCTTTTTTTAACCCTTTGCAAATCAATATTCGCAAATCCAAAAATTTAAATTGTATTTTTTATTTGTTTTCAGTTGACGAAAAATGGCATCTGCAAAATCTGTGGTAACCATGCTTCTGTTATTGGCACTAATTGAGATAGTAGCAATGGCGGACGCACCAAAAAATTTGCCACCAAGGCGCCCATGCGCACATTTCAAAGGCCAGACGTGTGACTTATCAACATGTCCATGTATAACAAAGTCTCCAAACACAAATGACTCTTGTTGCAAAGGCCATACGTGTACAGGTACACCTTCTAAGTGTTCATAATCGAGGCTAAAACAAATGAGAAATAAAGGGTAAAAATGCAGTACGAAGCCATTTTAAGAATATTATTTGATTACTAAATAATATACAACTTCGTAATGTTGCACACAATTAATAAATAGACTGCAAACAAAATTATGTTTTTTTCTCATTTGCCCCTTTAGGAAACGTCCACTAATTATGTAAGATCGTCTACGTTAAAATTTCACTTCTTTGGTTAAAATCCATATATTTAGTTAAAAAAATTTGTTTTGATAGAAAATTAATAGTTTTGGTTGAAAACCGATTTCGTTAGTCGAAAATTAGTTCTTTTGTTAAAAATTAACTTTTTATACTATAAATGAAATAACCTTAATTTTTTGCTCAAATTTTTATTAATAAACATTTAATCTTTTTGGTAGAAAATTCATTTATTTAGTTGAATATTTAAATATTTCGTTAAAAATTCATTTAGATTGCTTAAAAACTTATTTCTCTGACTAAGAATTAAACTATTCTAGTTTTTGTTGAAAATTCATATTTTTTAGCTTAAGTTCATCTATTTTGTTGAAAATTTGTCTTTTCTGGACGAAAATTTATCTTCTTGATTGGAAATTCCATTAAAAAGTAAAATATTTGGTTGAAAATTCATGTATTTTTCAAAAAATTGTTCTTTCTTGGTCGCACATTATTTTGTTGTTGTTAGAAAACTCGTTGTTTAAATAGGAAATTAATGTTTGAAACTAAAAGTTTTACTATTCCGTCGTAAACATATTTTTTTGATGGTGTTTTTCGGAGCTGAAAATACATCTGTTGGGCTGAAAATTGAACTGTTTTCAATTAATTTGGTTAGAAATGAATTTCTGTACTTGACTTGCGTAACCTTTTTTACTAAAAATGTAGTTAGTTTATTTTTTCTAGAAAATTTTCTTCTTTTGTTAAAAAAACATACTTTTTCCTCGAAAATTCAAATAGTTTGTTGAAAAATGCACATTTTTCTGTTGTAAATTTAACTTCATTTCTTTAGATATTCGTCTTTATGACTTGATAACGCAACAATTTGTATCTTTCTTGGTTGAAAATTCGTTTTTTTTTGTAGAAATATTAACTATTATAGTTTATGATAAAAACCAGGTTTTTTAATCGAAAATTCTTCTGTTTGATTGACAATTAAACTATTTTGTTGGCAAAATTTAATATTTTTTATCTCATTATTTAGTGATGATTAAAACAATATTTTAATTGTTCAGATTCTGGAATTTCGTCATTTTTGAATTAAAGGAATTCTGTGTTACGAACGTTTTCTGATTCAACTATTTTCCATGTTCACGAATTTAATTTTTCGCGAGTTTTTAATAAATTCATGTATTTATAACCCGAAAATCATAAAATAATATTAAAAAATTGGAAAAGCAATGGAAGAAATTCAGGAATTTTTTTCCGCTGGCATACAATTTGTCATGCAAATTTATAGTTTTATAGTATACTACTTTTTATCGGAAGAAGGCCGCAAATCAGAAAGTTGCCAATCTTACGAATACGGTAGAGAGTGGGAATTTTCAAAAAACAAGTTCATAAATATTTTATATTTTCGAAAACACGCAGATGTTTTGGGTAACGTAAACATAATAAAAAGTTTGCTACAAATTTTAAACATTAGAACTTTCACGCAGGAATTAACAAAATTTATAAATTCCCAACTTTGGGTGCGATTAGGAATTAAAATTTAAGATATTTAATTAATAAATTCCAAAAAAAGAAAATATTCGAAATCGGAAATTCACAAAATTAGAAAATTAGACATTTTCGGATAGTTTATAATCCATCCAACAGAATGAAACTCGCAATTACAGAAGAGATTGGAAAAATTTTAAATACAAATTTATAAATATGCTATATTTTGGAAAACTTTTACATATTTTAAAAAGCGTAGAAAGAAGAGGAATATTTAGAAATATTTCAAAGCATATCAAAAGATTCCCAAAATTGTTAGTAAATAATCTGCAAGATTTTGAAAAAACTATTTTAATTTCGCAGATTTTTTTTTAACTATTAGGAAAATTTAAATAATTTTAAAGATATTTTGAAGGTTTAGATGTTTTCAAAATGCTTAAAAATTATTCTAAATTTGTAAAGAATTAAAAGTTATTTGTTTTCCTCTTTTAGATAGTATTTTTAAAACTCGCATGTCAAAATATTTTAATATCGCTGAAAGAGATTAGAAAATATTTTCTAGTTCGCGTACATTTTTTAGATTAATATGTATAGTTTCATTGCATACTAAATTTTTTCGAAAAAAAAAACAATAATTTGACAATTTTTCAATCTCGCGACCGCGGTAGAGATTGTAAATTAAAAACATACAATTTTATAAGTATTTAATGTTTTTGAAACTTTGTATATATGTTACATATAATTTAAAGATAATGAGAATATTACTGACACTTACTTAAATTTTTCAAAAATGCCCAAAAATATTAAAAATACATAATTATCACTTCTGATTGAACAGGTGATTTCAGTAGAGATTAGGAATTTTTTAATAATAAAAAAAAAATTTATAATAATAATTATATAATAATGACAAATATAGTTATTTAGTTAAAAATTCATGTGCTTTTTATTTCGACTTGAAATCTGCGAAACTTTAAGTTAAAAATTCATCTCTCTGGTTCAAAATTTAACTATTTTACTAAATATTATTTTTCTGTTAACAAATAATTTTCTTTGCTGAAAATGTTACTGTTCCATTTTTGGTTAAAAATTGATCTTCTCGGGTTGAAAATTAATATTTTAAAAAATAATACTTTTTTATTCATAATGCAACTAATAGCTTGGTAAAAGATTAAAATATTTGGTTCAAGATAAAACAATTTATACGACAGTTTACCTTCTTTCTTTGCTTTTTTTTTTGTCAAAAATTAATTTCTCATGTGAAAATAAAGCCATTCTATGTTCGGTTGAAAATCTTTCCATTGGAAGTTAAAAATTTCACTATTCAAGTACAAAATTAATTGTGTTTGTAGAAATTCCTCCCTACTATTTTGTAAAAGATTCGTCTTTTTCCCCTTGAATTCTACCAGTAGATAATTCTTTTTTTTTAAATCAACTTGTAAAACCACAAATTGAAATATTCTATTTTGATTGAAAATTTATATTTTTTAGTTAAAAATTCAAAATGTTGAATTGAAAATTTAGGTTGTTCAGATGAAAATCGAAGTAATAGGTTAATTTTCATGCAATTTGTTAATAATTTATTTTTCTTTCTAGAAAAATTAATCTTCTTGGTTAAGAAATCATCGTTTTGGTTGTCAATTAAACTCTTTTGTTGAATGTGGAACTCTTTTCTTGAAAATTCATTCTTTAATTTTTATAGTTTTGCTTGAAAATCTATCTCTTTGATTGAAAAATTAATTATTTAACCAAAAATTGTTTTTTTTTTTGGTAAAAATGAAGTTTTTTCGCTGAAAAAGTTATTATTCCATTTTTGGTAGAAATATGATATTTTAACTTGAAAATTGACATTTTCTACCTAAGAATTGATTTTTTCAGTTTCAAAGTTCAAACATTTGAATGAAAATGCAACAATTTTTGGTTGAATTTATTTTTTTTTTGTTTGAAAATTTTATCATTCGTAATTTTAACTATTTTATTGAAAATTCATTTTCCGAAATCTAGAATGGAACTATTTTGTCAAGAAAGTTGATATTACAACCCAAAAATATGCATTTGCTACTCAAGTAATTAAATGTTTAACCCCAATAAGATGACAAATGAATTTTCAACTAAGAAGGAATAATTTTGTAACAAAAATAGAAAACCTACATTTTCAGTCAAAAAGATTCATTTTTAACAAAGGAAAAATCATTTTCAACAAAATAGTTCAATTTTTGAACAAAGAAATTAATTTTTAACTAAAATAATGAATCTTCAATCAAAAAAATGAATTTTTAATCCAATAGTTGAATTTTCAACCCAATAGATCAATTTTCAACAAAGTAGTTAAATTTTCGACCAAGCTGATGAATTTTCAACCAAGAAGATTGAATATCTATAAAAAAAGATAAATTTTCGAAACAAAATATAATAATTGAATTATAGTTACAAAATTTCCTTTCATTAAAAAAAAAAACATTTTTAATCACAGAAATTCATTTTTAACTGAAATAATTACTCTTCAACTAAGATGAATTTTGAACTCAGTAGTAGATTTTTTAACCCAAATATATGCATTTTCTATAAAAAAAATTGAATTTTCCACCCAAAAAGGTCGAGAAGTGAATTTTCAACTCTAACAGAACTATTTTCCGACAAAAATAGAATACCTAAATTTTCAGTAGAAAAACTAATAATTTCGAAAGAAAAAAAAATGTTCATCAAAATGATTAAATTTTGAGGCAAAGAAATTAATTTTTAATTAAAAATTAAATACAAATTATTCAAATTAATTACAAATTTAACTTGTAACCCAATAGTTTATTTTTCAACCCAAAAGATAAATTATCTACCTAAAAAGACAAATTTTCAACAAAATAGATGAATTTTCAACCAAGAAGATTACATTTTTATCAAAAAGGATCAATTTTTAATAAAAATGGAATAGTTATATTTTCAGTAAAACAAAATTAATTTTCAATAAAAAAAATAATTTTCAATGAAAGGAATTAATTTTCAACCAAAAGGATGAATTAATCGCCAAGAAGATTAATATTCTACCACAAATGACCAAGTTGTAACAAAATACAAATATTTTCAAGTGAAGAAAACAAAATTTAAGCCAAACGCCCGGAAATTTGTTTGAATCCTCACAAAAATAAATCTATTAAAAATTTTTTTTAAATGATATTTAGAGGTGGCGCAAGCCCCACGAAGCTTAACACGTATTTCCCATAAAAAAAGGACGTTTTTGTAAATTTTATTCAGAATTCTCAATATTAGCTGCATCGAGTTAAAACTCAACATTTCTCATCACAATTAGGCAAAGAATATAAATAAAATATTATACTTTTCAAATATCACCCCCATAAGTCTGTTTTATAGGGTCTCAAAAAAACCCATAACTGAAAAACTGAGTTTTGCTAGGTTTTGGCGCTAATTATGATTTTTTTGCGTTTTTTTAAATTCAAATTGTTTCAAATACGTAAAATGCTACTTTATACTGATAACTAGATGTTTAGATAAATTGCTTAAACAATTTCTTATTGTTTTCAGCCATTTTCTGTTAGAATGGAGATAGAAAGTTGCGGTTTTTTAAAAACAATTTTCCACTTTTTGTCCAATTTTTAATTAGGGAGATTCATTAATGTTGAGGAACCTAATTGTTTAAATAATTTATATTTATTTTTAATAATATTCGCTTAGAATAATGCTAGAAATTGCAGTTTCTTCTGACATTTTCATCTTTTGTTTACCTTTCACTTGAAGGGAGATAAATAATTAATTAAAGGTGACTACATTATTTGTTTAAAAAATAAATTATTATTATTGATAGTAATGAATTTAAATAATGCTAGAAAGTTGCGTTTTTTCCTGAAATTTACAACCATTTGTCTACTTTTCACATAGTGTGAGTTAATAACTGTTTCAATTTTGCAAAAATAATTATTTACACAAATTCTTATTGTTCATAAATGTGTTCTTCTTTATTAATGCAATATATTTGCGGTTTCTTCTCAAATGTCTATCTTTTTACCCACATTTTACTTAATAAAGTAATGAATCATGCAAGTTAACAGCCACAGTTGTTTGAACAATTCATATTTATTTATATATATATGATATAATAATATATTAAATAACAATAATTATATTAATAAATATACGTATATAATAATGTTTACAAAAATTAATTTAAACAAAAAAGCTATCTTACACAAGAGATAAAAACAAAGAATGAAATAATTAGGAGTAAGTGGGAGAACTAGGTGTGTAAATGACTTGTAAAAATTAAGTTTTAAATTACAACAATATTTTTATGGCGAAGCGTTAAAAAAAAATGTGGAATTGAACATATTTCGATATCAGTATCCCTCCAGAAAAATATCCAGAATCCGTATATAATGCAATTGAAAAAAATTATCAAACGCACAACGCTGGGTGAGATTGGGAATTAAAATTTGTTTGAATCAAGAAACGCAATCATGAATCTTTTTCTAATAAAATTAATTTTCAGCAAAGGAATTCAACTTTCAACCAAGCAGTTGGATTTTCGAAAAGAGAAGATAAATTCGCAACGCGGAACCTAATAATTAATGTTTCCAGAAAAAATAATTCAATTTGCAATACCCTGACCTTACGTTATGAATGGACGCTCCCTAAAGAGGTAAGTAAAAAAACATAATTTTGTTATGCAGTTTATTTATTTATTGTGTGCAACATGACGACAGTTTTTTTTTCACTGACTAAATAATCTTATTATAATGTCTTTGTACTACATCTCAAGTCATTCTTTCCTTGATTTGAGCCTCGATTGTACCTAACTCTTACATACACCACCACTTTTAGCGGAACAATGAGTACGAAGGCAACAATAATTGTCACTTGGGGTAAAAGTTCTTGGTGTACATGGACAATTTACTGCTCGACACCACTCGTAGACGTATTTTTTGCATGGGTCCGGTGCTGGCGATTGTGCTATTGCAGTGTGAATTAGTGACAATACCAGAAGCATGATTAGCATCGATTTTGCAGATGCCATTTTCGACAACTGAAAACCAATCAAAAAGACACGGTAGAGATTGGGCATTTCTTCAAAACAAAAGAGCTTCGTACATACGTCGAATTACGTTAACATAATGTCAAGTTTACTGAAGCTTTCAAAAAATGTTGCGGGAGATTAGGAATTACTCTTTAGTACTATATATATTTTAGAGGCATACAGTTTTATTTAATAATACATTTTGTTCGGAAAGATGAATTATTTCGGTGTTGACTTACGTTGTTCTAGATGGTTGCACAGAAGATAAATTTAACTTTATTGTGCTTTTGCAGTAATTAACGAGCTGAAGTTGTAGCTGAAGCTCTAGTTCGTATGAATTTGTGGAGCCGATGTTTCCCTACTTATCTAATTCAGCTACATGACTGTCGTCACGATTTTCTCAACGTTAACAACATGAAGCTATAAGCCTTTAAGAGGTAAACAGTTTTATTGAATAATACATTTTCTCAAAAAGATGCATAGAACTTCCAGGCAGGCAGCTTTAAAAATAATTACCAAACGCACGTCTTCGGTAGAGATTAGGAATTTCGTGAAAACAAGTCTATAAATATTTTATATTTTTGAAACCTCGTACATATTTTGCGTAACGCAAACAAAATAAAAGCTTACAACAAATTTTAAATAACGCTGCGAGAAATAATGCAATACTTTCGAATTCATACAATACATTTATTTGGAAAGATGAACAGAAATCCGTCGCAGCAATTAAAGAAAAATCATGAAACTCACAACGTTGGACGAGTTTAGGAATGAAAATTTTCAGCATTTGTGAACCAGAGAAAATAAATTCGCAAGGCAATATGTAATCATTGATGTTTCCAGAAGAAAATATTTCAAGTTTTAATTAAATTTCGTAGAATTTATCAAAACAGTGAAATTTTTTACCAAGAATTATTTCTCAGTCAAGAAAAAAACATGTTTTAAATAAATCTTTAAATTGCGTATTTTTTCGGTTAACATTTAGTATACAATTAAACTATAAAAATTGTATGTTGAAAAATGTTAATAATAATATATCAATCAAAGAAATAAAATAAATTGTTTTCATATTTCTTGTTTGCTGAGCTTCATAATTTTTGTGACCAGAATTTTTTCGTGTCGGTGATTTTCTGGAGTTGATTGTTTTATAATTTCGGCAATTGCATTTTAGGAAATATTTTTCTATTTTCAAAATCTCGTCCATATTTTGAATAACATAACCATAATTTTGTTACAAAATTTCTTTATTTCATTGTATGCAAAGTTTCGTCGACAAAAAAACAGAAATTTCAGAAATGATTAATCTTAAGACTATGATAAAGAATGGGAATTTTTGAAAAACAAGTGCATAAATGTTTTATATATTTGAAACCTGTTACATGTATGTATTGAATAATGTAAGCTTAATAAAAATATGACTAAAACTTTTTAATAAAACCGGTGACACTAAAAACACTTGTTGATTCACATACTCTTTTGAAACGTGTGTGTTTCTACAAGAACTTTTTAATAGCGTCAGTATAGATTAAGAAATATTTTTTAGTTTGAATACATTTTTTGGTTTCCTATAGTATTTCAATTGCATTATAAATTTCATTATTTTCATTAAGAATTAAAGTTTTCTGCATCAGCAATTTAAAATAGGATTATGAATCTCACGACTTTAGAGATTAGGAATTTTTTTATATACTTGTGTGTTTTTAGTTTTTCTTCTAAGTCTCATGTATTGAATAATGTAAAAAAAATATTTTTGAAACATTTTAACAAAACCCGAAGATATTGAAAAAATAATTAGACTCAAATGAAAACAAAATTTTTTTGAGCAATGTTATGTTCGCGTGCTTGATTGTCAATTTTTGTTTTTCGTCGAAAATTGCTTTCGTTATTGAAAAATCAGTAATTTTTAAAGAATAAAGAAAAAGTACGAAGAATCAAGAAAATATAACCTACTAACTTGGTTTTACAAAATTCCTAATCTCGCCTAAAAAATGCATGCGTACAAAAAAAATTTTAATTTTACCTGCGAAGGAGAATATAAAGATTTTCAAATCAAATTCTGTTATTCTACCGGATTTTACAAAACGTTATGAAAAATTCGAATCAGAAAGAAATATTGAGAACTCTTAGAATTTTGGAAATTCTTAAATATCTTTTCCTAACTTACTTGAAGTTTTTTTTCAATTTTGAAAAGTGTTTAGAGATTTTAAAAAATTACCTTAAAATCCTCTAGACGTTTTTTCGACAATTTTAGAAGATGAAAAATATGTATTTTTTTTAAATTTAACTATTTTGTTACCAGTTTTTTAAAGTTATGCTTTCAAATAAAAATTCAACTATTGCATGTTTGGTTAAAAATTCCATTAGAAATTAATATATTTGGCAAAAATTCATATATTTTGTTAAAAATTGTTCTTTTTGTGAGAAAATTAATCTCTTTGGTCAAAATTTTATTTCTTTAATTGAAAATTAGCATCTTTTATTGAAAATTAATTTTTTTAACTCAAAATTTAACAATTGTATTCTTCGTCAAAAATTTCTCTTGACTTATTCCTCTAATTTATAATTAAACTATTGTACTTTTTGTTAAAAGTTCATCTATTTTATTGAAAATTTGTCTTTTCCAGTAGCAAATTAACCCCTTTGGTTAAAAATTCAACTATTTGGGTAAAAATGCCATTAAAGATTAAAATATTTGATTGAAAATTCATTTATTTTGTTAAAAATTATTCTTTTTTGATCAAAAATTATTCTTTTTGGTGAAATAATCGTTTTTTAATTGAAAATTAATTTTTGTAACTAAAAGTTTTCTTATCTCAATTGTCATCAACATTTTTTTTATGGACGACTAATTCTTTGGGTCGAAAATTCATCTGGTTGGTTGAAATTTTAACTGTTTTTAATTTATTTTGTGAGAAATTAATTTCTCTAACTAGAAATTAAATTATTCTATTTTTTGTTGAAGATTCTCTTTTTTCAGTTGAAAATTTGCCTTTTTTGGTAGATAATTCATCTTCGGTGTTCAAAATTCAACTATTTGGATACAAAATTGTTTTTATATTTGGAGATGCATGTTGAAATTGATTTTTTTCAATAAAAATGTTGTTAGTTTATTTTTGCTAGAAAATTCACTTCTACTGTTAAAAACCCATAGTTTCTGGTCGAAAATTCAATTTGTTTGGTGGAGAATGCATATTTTTATGTTGTAAATTCAACATTTTTTCTTCAGATATTCGTCTTCATGACATAAAAACGCAACATTTTGGATGTGATTTTTGTTCTTCATTGGTTGAAAAATCTTTCTTGGTTAAAAATTCGTTTTTTTTTTTTAGAAATATTAACTATTATATTTTATGGTCAAAATCATGTCTCTTTTATCGAAAATTCTTCCGTTTGGTTGAAAATTGAACTATTTTGTTGGAAAAATCGACTATTTTTTATCTCGTTATTTATTTATGATTAAAACAATATTTTAAATGTTCAGATTCTCGAATTTCGTCATTTTTGAATTTAAGGAATTCTGTGTTACGAATATTTTCTTATTCAACCATTTTCCATTGTCACGAATTCGACATTTCGCGAGTTTTCAATGACTTCATGTGTCTATAACCCGAAAATCATAAAAAAATACTAAAAAATCAGAAAGTTGTCATTCTTATGCACACGATAGAGATTGGTCATTTTAAAAAAAACAAGTTCATTAATATTTTATAATTTCGATAACTCGCAGATATTTCGAGTAACGTAAACATAATAGAAAGTTCACTGAAACTTTTAAACATTAGAGCTTCCACGTAGGAATTAAAAAAATTAATAAATTCACAACGTTGGGTGCGATTAGGAAATGAAATTTAAGAAATTTAATTCAGGAATTCCAAAAGAGGAAATATTCGTAATGAAAAATTCGAGAACTGATAAAATTAAAAATTTTCAAATTGGAAAGTTTATAAAATGACCAACAGTATAAAAACTAGCAACTACAGTAGAGATTGGATAATTTTAAAAACCAAGTTTATAAATATGCTATATTTTGGAAAACTTGTACATATTTCAAAAAACCTAGAAAAAAAAGGAATATTTAACAATATTTCAAAGCATATCAAAAAATTTCCAAAATTGTTAGTAATTAAAATTTTTAAGTGATTCGAATTTTTTTCAACTACTATGTAAAATCCTGTAAAATAATGAAATCGGCTTGAAAAAAAATAATTCTTCAAAATTTTTATTTTTCTAGCTTTTTTAGTAGTGATAATAAAAGTAGTTTGGGTGATAATTTAAAAATAATTGAAAATATTGAAATATGATATTTCACAGCCCAAAATACTAACTCTTAAAAGAGGGAAATAGGGTGAATTTTCACGAAAATAGGGGAATAATAGGGGAATAAATTACTTTAAAAACATTAATTTTATTACCAAAAAATATAATTGTCAACCGGTTGAATTAAAAGAAAAAGACGAATTTGTAACCAAAAAGTTCGATCTGCAACCAAATAGATTGATTTTTCACAAGCAAGATTAATTTTCTAAACAAACAGACAAATTTTCAAAAAAACACTTAGGTTTCTATCTGAAAATTCGAATGTTTCAGAAAACTGATTTTTAAACCGGAAAAGAAGTACTTTCAACACGAAAGTTAATCTTCAATCCAGAAAAATGAATTTTTAGCGAAATAGTTGAATTTTTAACTAAAAACGATTAATTTTCCACCAAAAACATTTAATAGCCACCAAAAAAAATGTTGTAAGAAAAATGTAGTAGTAAAATTTTGAGTTAAAACATTAATTTTCAATAGGAGAAAACTAGCCTTCAATTAGAGAAATAAAATTTTAATCAAAAAGATTAATTTTCTACCAAAAAAGAACAACTTTTAACAACGTATATGAATTTCTAACCAAACACTTTAATTTTTATTGGAATTTTGAACCCAGAAGATGAATTTCCTACTATAAAATACAAATAATTAAAAAATATAACAGTGTAATTTTTACTTCGAACAATAAGTTTTTAAACAAATAAAATGAATTTTCAATGAACCAATTAAATTTTCAACTAAATAAATGAATTTTCTACCAAACAGATTAAATGTTCGTAAATTTTTTTTTTTAAACTACTTAAATTTCGAGTTTAAAAAATTAATTTTTAACATAAGAACTAATTTTCGACCAAAGAAATTAATTGTAAGCCAACAAGATTAATTTTATATACAAAAAAAATAATTTCTAGCAAAATGCATCAATTTTTAACCAAATATTTTATTTCTTAATGGTCACCAAGAAGATTAATTTTCTACCACAAAAGAGTAAGTTTTAACAAAATACAGACATTTTTAACCGAATAATTTAATTTCCAACTGAAGAAGATACATTTTCAATCAAACATGGAATAGTTCAATTCTTATTTAAAAAAATAACTTAAAAACGTTAACAAAATAGTTCAATTTTAAATAAGAAAAATAATTTTTATATTCTAAAATTGTCGAAAAAACGTCTGGAAGCTCTAAAGGCAATTCTTTTCAAATCTCTAAACACTTTTAAAAATTGAAAAAAACTTCAAGCTAGTTAGGAAAACATATTTAAGAATTTCCAACATTCTAAAGGACTCAATATTTTTTTCGGATTCGAATTTTTCATAACTATTTGTAAAATCCAGTAGAATAACAAATTTTGCTTTGAAAATTTTCATATTCTGCTTCGCAGTTAGAGATAAAATTCTTTTGTGCGCAGGCATTTTTTAGACTTGAGCTTAGCAAAATAAAATATTATCAATTTCGCAGCTTCGGGTGAGATTAGGAATTTTGTAAAAAGAGGTTCATAGGTTTTTTATACATTCAAAGATTTTTCATATCGTAAAAAAAATTTGATTGAGTTTTTAAAGATATTTAGGAATTCAAGCTTTGAAGAGATTGAAAATATTTTCAAACTTGAAAAGATTTACGTAAATGTACAGAATATAGTTAAATTTTTTCAAAAATTCTAAAAATCATAAATATATTTTTAATTGATTTTAATTTTTCCATATATTTTATATAAAGCTGTAACATAAAAAAGTTTTTCTTCAAAATTTCTAGATTTTTCCCGACATATCTGAAATTTTGAAAAATCTTTTTGAACTTTTTCAAGTATCTTAGGAGAGTCAGATTTAATAAAATTCATACTTCGCATACATTTTTAAGAGGTTCTATACAGAATCTTTAAAAAACAAGTTCCTATATATTTTGTATTTTCAAAAAATATTTTATAAAAAATTCAACTTTTTGGTTGAAAATAATTTATCTTCTCTGGTTAAGAATTCAACTTAACTGCTAATCTCACCCAACGCTGTGAGTTTTATTATTTTTTTCATAACTGCGGCGGAGTTTTGTGCATCCTTCTAATTAAATTTACTATATAATGAAATTGTTTACTTCTTAAAAATACATACGAATTAAAAAGTATTGCCTAATTTCTCGTAGCATTATTTTAAATTTTTAGTCAAATTTTATTGTTTTTACGTTACGCAAAATATTTACCAGTATCCAAAAATATAAAATATTTATGAACTTGTTTTTCAAAAGTCCCAGTCGCCTTCATAAAATATAAAAAAAAATGTTAAAAAAAAGCATTATCTCTACGAAAGTTGTCCGATTTTCTTTCTTTTTTAGAAAATGTATGTAAACTTGATGGTATTTCCTAATTTCTTCCAGGGCTATCAAACAGTTTTGACAAATAAAGTATAACATATTTGACATTTTTTTGTGCAAAATACCTAATCTCTACCGAAGACGTGATTTTGGTAAACATTTTTAAAAATGTTTTTTTAAAAA
>CAKNWW010350722.1:0-13488 GCA_932074435.1 Andricus kollari
GCAATTAAATTAATTTTTTAGCTGATCCAGAAGTCATCATGCACTTGCCACAGCACAAAATACACGGCGCTCCGGGGAATCTGGCAATTGATGACAAAGGTAATCTCTGGGTGCCTATTTTTGGAGAAAGCAAAGTAAGGATATTTTAAGATATTTCCAAAAATCAGTCAAATTTGGCCTTAAAATTCTTAAGAAAATTTTCTTATTTTATTTCTATCAAACCAAATTTTTCAAAAAAAATTTCAAAACAAGCTTCAAAAAAAATTTTTTTCTATTATTTTTTGAAATTGTGTTCCTTAAAAAAAGGATAATGAAGTCTTTCTGCCCGATGCTAAGAAGCCCTACAAATGTAACTTTGGGTACAAAGACAAAATTTTATTTTTTCAGGTAGTTGAAGTTGATATAGATACTAAATTACCGCGTCGAATTATTCGAGTGGGAGCACCAAAAGTCGTAGGATGTGCTTTTGGAGGACCTGGCTTAGACACTTTATATATAGCAACACAGGGATATCGTTGCGAAAATCCTAATGAACTTCAACATCTTGGCGATATTTGGGCTGGTACAATTTTCGCTGTCAGGGGCCTTGGGGTGAGGGGGCAGCCGACGAATCGCTACAAATTGAATGACCTGTACTTTGAGTTTCCAAGCTAAGGATTCCTCGAATAAGTACGGAATATAATTTACTTACAAAAGTCAAAACTATGTATTTTAATATTTTAAACTCATTAATAAAGAATTTCGACGTTTAAATTAAAAGTTTCAATGATTCTTTTGTTTATTTACCAAATATCTTCTTTCTAAAAATGCAACAATTCATTATTAATGAAAATAGTTAAATTTTCAACCAAAAACATAAAAGATCCACCTAAAAGATTAGTTGTCTGCCAAAAAAAAAAAAAATCTTCAACAAAATCGAATTTATCAACTAACTAGATAAATTTTTTATCGAAAATTGAATATTTAAGCTTTCAGCTGAAGAGATGAATTCTCAACTAAAATTATAAACCTTAAACCAAAAAATATGTTTTTAACAAAATTGTTGAATTATCCACGAAGGAAATAATTTTAACCAAACGAGATAAATTCGCAACAATTTTGTCTATTTTCAACAAAGTGGTTAAGTTTTAACCAGAAAGCTGAATACTAAACAAACAAAATACGTAATTTTTAACAAACTTCAAGCATTTTTCACCAAATAGGTTAACCTTCAACAAAAAATGGTGAATTTACAATAGAAAGGCAAACAGTTAAATTTTTAGTTGATAAATTAATTTTAAACAAAACAAAAAAAGAATTTTCCACAGGATAGGTAAAATCTTCTACAAAGTAGATTACTGTTTCAACGAACAGTTGAATTTGCGACGAAGGAGATTTATTGTCTACAAAAAAAGACAAATTTTCAACAAAATACATTCATATTCAACCAAAAAGTTGAATTTGCAAATAAAAAATATTAATTTAACTTGGTTTGATTAATTTTAATTAATTCGATTTTTAAATTATCTATTTTTTTATTATGTAAGTTTTCAGTTTAGGAAAATAATTTTCAAACCAAAAAATGAAAAAAAAAGGATAAAGTTTTCGAAATAGAAGAATGATTTTATACAAAGAAAGAAAAACAAATGTTTAAGACAATACATGCATTTTTAAACAAATAGTACATCTTCGAACAAAAAAAAAAGATAATTTCTCAATCAAAAGATGGAATAGATAAATTTTAAATTGTGTTAAGGATTTATTCCTGGATGTAAAAAAAGGGAAAGAAAAGGGGAAGGTGATGTACTTAGGTTTAAGTTAATTTTTATTTTCTACTGGCCGAATGCAGACCCGTCGGTTCTGTCTCGTGCGTTTTCGGCTTAGTTCAAGTGTTCGCGCCGAGCCGGCCTTCATCTTCAGTTTTTGCCTGGCCACCGCTAAAGAAAGATGTTCCGCACATTTCTCCGCTGTAAGATTTATGTACACCATTTGGCAATAAACTATTTATTTCAAGTGTATTGAAGTGCGTGCTTAATTGACCCAGACCAAACGCCAACACTTTAAACAAATTGAATAAATTAATTTTCAAGAAAAAAGATGAATTGCATTTGCAGCCAACATGATGAATCTTCGATAAAAAAAACTAATTCTCCAAAAAAGTGCAATAGTTGATATTTGCACCAAAAAATATTCTAATTTTTAATTAAAAAAAAACAGTTAAATTAAACCAAAAAGTACTCATTCTTCACAAATTATTTAAATCCTTCACTGAAACAGACTAAATTTTAAACCAAAAAGGAAAACTTTGGCCAAAAAATCACGAGAAGTGAATTTCCAAAATAAGAAGGTCGCAGTGTGCACACAGCAACGGATGACAGACGGGTTACAATTTCCTTGTTGCCCTCAACATTTTTGGAAATATTTGTCGATCTCATTAGTTGCCCTAAAATTTCATTTCCGGATATCGAAGGGGGGATCCTGCTTTAGGAGGCCTAAAAAAAGGGGCTCTCGGGGAATTTTTTTGGGACAGGAAAAAATAAGCAAGTCTAACGAACTTTTTAGAATATTTTAATGTATATTTCAACATTATGAAAAAGATTGTTTGAGAGAAAAACATTCAGACGCAGCTGATTTTTATGCACATTGCAATTGCAGTCGGCAATCGACGGGAAAGATGAAACTCGCAATTTTCGTCAGAAATGAAAGACCGAAGAAAATTTTAATTTTCATATACTTTTTTTCTACGTGAACCAAGAAAAACCCGAAAAAATTGTGAAATAAAAAATTCTCCTCAAGGTTGAACAAAATGTGCTCTTTGCAACAACAAAAAAATCGTTTTAACTTGCTGAACAAGTTGTTTAGAACTTTTTTTATAAATATTTTTCGTTCAAATAGAACAGAATACAAAACTGAAGCTAACAAGCTTTAATGCGTTTTTATTGGTCGTCTAGTTTTCTTGCAATCACGCCCGCCAGTTTAGAAAAATTGTAAAAGCGAAAACTCGAGAAAACGCGCTTCAAAGTTTACGGTCAGAAAAACTGGGATCCCCTCTGAAGCGGACATGCTCTAAAGTACTTAAGTCATTGAACCAACCGATTTCAACTGACCACTGAAAAGATATTTTTAATTATTTAAAGGATTTTTTAATTAAAGAAATATAGCAATGATACTCAAAATCCATTCTATTCCTAACGTTATACTAAATTTGTATAACAAAATAAAATCCCCCTGCGATTAATCGTTCTCGAGATGTCCGCATTAGAATTTTTTTGGTCAATTGTAATATCTCATAACCTAATAAACTACTTCCATCATTCAATATCTCATAAACTAATAAAAGTTTTTCTGGAAACCTAGACGACTCCTAGCAGATCCACGAACAGAGATCAGCTTGGTATGCTCTTCAAAATATGTCATTGATAGTGACCCCTACTTTTGCATGTAGAGCTACTGCGCTTGGGCTAACAGGACCATTTCACTGGCCCCACCACCCACGCAAATTCAACTTTTTTTGGGTCAAATATTTAGTGCAGCGTCTTAATTTTTTCAAATTTGTGCAACCAACTTCTACCCCTAAACACTATCCCCTATGTGGCAAACACCATGGCTGGGCCAGCGAAACGTTTCGCTGCCGCGACATTATCCAAAATCAACATTATATAAGCGTATTATTTTCGTCTTGATTTGTTCAAATTTATGCCAAAAACGTTAACCCCTAAAAATTATCCCCTGTAAGGCAAACATAATGGTGGGACCAGCGCGGCCATGATGTTTGCCGCGTAGGGGGTAGTTTTTAGTGGTTGAAAATGGTAACAAAAATTTGAACAAATTGAGAGGTAAATAATAAGCTGATATAAACTTGATTTTGGACATTATCGGGGCTGGCAAAATATTTCGCTGGCCCCACCCTAAATTTTGCCTCACAGGTGGTAGTTTTCAGGGCGGAAGTTGTTTGCAAAAATTTGAACAAATTAAGAGAAAGATAATACGCTTATATAATGTTGATTCGGGACATTGTCGGGACTGGTGAAATATTTTTCTGGCTCCACCATGATGTTTGCCTTACAGGGGGTAGTGTTTAGGGGTTGAAGTTGGTGGCACAAATTTGAAAAAATTAACTCGGCAAATAAAAGGCCAAATAAAGTGGATTTTGCATAACGGGTCTTACTATCGTAAGAGGAACACGGCGCGGAGTATTATTGTCATGGTAACGGGCTGTCGCGTCGTGTTTTTCTCAAGCGTCCGAGCGCAAGTGCAGCACGTTTACATGCCAAAGTTGGGATCAGTGGTCGCTGAAGACAAATCTGTGAATAAGCGTATTAACCATTAAGACGATACTCTACGGCAAGATCCTATGAATTACTAAAACTCTTTTTTATTCAGCACTTACTCAATGGAATTAATTCTGAGTTCTTCTTAAGTGAATGTTAAGTAAATATGAAATGATTCAAATCTTTTCTGTAATGATCTTTAAGTCCATTCTACATGAAAACCTGATTGTGCCGCATTGCTCAGTTCGTATGACAGTGCAAACTGGATTTAGTGATCTTCCTTTTAATGTTTCCGAAAATTGAAGCCGCGCCGCGACGATGGGTGAGAGGAGTTGCGGGGATGTACGGTGTTCACTTAGGTGTGACAAAACAGGAGCGTTGCATTAAGGCGCTATACCCTCACGGCCTAGCTGGATAACTACGTCATACTGTTCCGACAGATCACTCGAAGAGGGAAGCACATGCGAATAAGTACGAAGGCGAGCTCGCGTCTACCAACGATGGGGCTCCGATGCCTACTGAAGCCGATGGTACTGACCGGAATATTTCGTGCGATCGAATGAGCTTGTCTTTGACCCTGAAAACAATGCCATCTGACACGCGAATATATATTGCGAAATAGTATCGCAAAGTTGCTGTAGCAATGTTCATGAAAAATAGCAGCGAATCAGTTAATTTTAATAAAAAATGTTATACATTGTCCACCATATTTCACTTCGATTTTCTCATGTATTTCGTCCCACTAAACTGATTTGTACCAATATGTGAATTTTCGACCTCGATTTTTGCCAAAACATAGTACTTTGCTTTATTAAAAATAATTTTTTTGACAGGAAATTCATCCTTTTAGATTAAAAATTCAACAGATTTCTAAAAATGTTGTCTTTCAGGCTTGAAAATTCCAAGAAAATTTACTTAGTTGAAAATAAACTTTTTTTGTTGAACATTCATCCTTTTGGTTTTAAAAGACAATGATTTTCTAAAACATTTGACTTTTCAGCCTGAAACCTTAACTTTTTCGTCAAAAATTTATCTCTTTCAGTAAATAAATAATCTTTTCTGGTTAAAATGTCAACTACTTTGTTGATAATGTAATATGTAGAATATCGACTTGCAATCTTAAACTGTATTACCATTTCTCAAATAAAACTGTTTTTTAAATTTAATTTTCCGATTCCGTCAATGAAGTCTACACGATTATGTACCAAATATTTCAGTCATCATTTGCTAAATAATTACATTTATTTTTTGAAAAATTTCCAAAAATTAAAGACAAAAACAAAGCTGTTCTGAAATGAAAATACTTTCATTGTTTAAATTTTTAAAAATTCTTTTTTTTTCAGTTTTAAACATTATCATGATTAGCGGTAGCGAACGGCCGCCAAGTTCTTATAGAAATAGAATAAAACTCTAAATATCGATGCGAGCACAAAATTGGAAATGAAAAAAAAGCTCCAATTTTTTTGCAATGATTCTTCAAATGGAATTTATTTTGCATGTATACAAAAAGAAATTACCTATTTATAGCATGCAGGCATAAGCCAATGAGAAAATTGTGGACAATCAATACTTTCTAAACATAAACAATAATAATTTAAATATTCAAGATGTTATGTGTAGTTAAATTCTCGATCAGTTGATCTTTGTTTCTAAATCAAATATTAAAAATTTTAATTCCTATTTTCAAACAGGCTTGAAATGTATGCATTACAGATCACTTTTCTGATGACAGAGCAGTGGGATTTTTAAAACTGACTCGCGCACACGCTGCGATCGAATGTGAAAGGTGAACAGTTAACAAAAGGGAGAAAAGAAACTGTGAGGTTCTTTTGTGACTGTGAATTTCAGTTGCAAAAGAAAGAACAATAATTTGTGAGTATTTTGAAGTAATGGGTACTAAACTAATCCACACCAGCGGTATGAAGAAGAAGGACTACTACGGAGAACAAACAAATGTTTAGAACAATAAACGCTCGACGGACTCCAACGAAAGACGAAGACAATGAATGGAGGCGGGAAGAAGAAGCCGACGACAAGGAATAACAAAGAAAACGACGAGGACTACGAGTCAGGGCGAAGAGCTGAAGAACGCCATCACCTCAACCCTATTTTTGAACGGGATTTCTGGAGATTGTGGTTGAAGCACGAGTGCAGGGACACCGTGCCAACCCGGACATCATTTCAGGAACACCGAGGGAAGGAATAAAAACCAAAAAAGACGACAGCTGTCCCACCCAAGCTGTCAATACACAACGAAAAAGGATATACAGAAGAAGTTGGTCCGCGAGTGGGGTTTTTTGAAGTAAAATTTACTAGAAAGAACCATGGATAGATAGATTACGAAAAAATGCTATGGATCTGGGTGTTGCTCCAAACGCGGATAGGGAGGAGATAATCGGAAACACGAAATCAAACTGTATTAGTGAACGCGCTGAAGAGGAGAGTGGTGGAAACGGTACACCGAACGTGAAAATGGCACTCGTCCAGAAGACGCACGATTACGTACAGCCCTCGCCGATGATTATAAATCTTCCCCATGGACCGCTGTCCATCGATTTGCCCTTGCGCTCGTTACGAGCGGCCGAGGCACGCTCAGAACGCGTAAATCTAAGAGATTCCTGTCGAGAACACAAAAATTAATCTCGCTCCGAGTTGAGAACCCCGAGTTTGCGGAAGGGTACCTGTCGCGTATTCAGGCTGGGCCTAGAAATATTTTTAAGCGAATCGTTGGTTTCCCAGAAGGATGATTCCATGAGTGCCTTTTACGTACATTCCAATACCGAGGATATCGATCTTGCAATTCCCCCAGTAAGCCCACGAACAACAAGACAATTTACTAAAAAAATTGCAATACTTTTTGTATTTATTTGAATTACCCGATGATAAATTAACTAGCACGACCGAAGTAAAACACAATGTAACGACAGTAGACAGTTGATTGAAAATAAAAGAATTATTCCTTCCAAATCCCCTTATAACTCCCTAGTTTGGATTGTCCTTGAAGGATCCGAACACGAGAGAACAAAAGACTAGCGGATCGTGATCGATTATTGCACCATGAACAAAAAAAATATTGGCGACGCCTAGCCTCTCCCTAAGATCACCGACATCTTAGATCAATTCGGCGGTGCAAAGTATTTCTCGGTGCTAGATGTCGCTTCTGTATTCCTTTAAATTGAAGTAGAGCCCGTAGATAGGCACAAAATAGAATTTGCGAACCCTTTACAGACATTACTAGTTCACGAGAATTCCTTTTGGTCAGAAAAGCGGCCCGGCTGCATTCCAGAGACTGATGGATCGAGTACTCTCTAGATCAAAGGGAATAGGAATGTTCCTGCATATCGAGGACATCGTTATGTATAGCAGCTGCCTTGAAGATTATAAAACAATTTCTTGTGTTAGCAGGGTACTATCGCCGATTTATTCATAAATTCGCAAAATTGTCTGAACAGTTAACCCAATTGTTAAAACAATCTTCTTCTTCCTATTGGGGAACAGGGTAGCAGGAGGCTTCGACAAATTATGTAAAATCCTTGCCACCGACCCTCTTCTTCAATACGCAGACTTCACTCGATCCTCTATCATAACGAAAGGTGGGTCTGAATAGGCGCTTGGAGCCGTAGTTAGTCCGGGAACAATTAAAAAAGATTTTCCTGTGACCTACGCTTCTTGAACTTTGAATCTAGCCGAAACAAACTACTCGACGATTGAAAAGGAGTTATTAGCAATAGTCTTTACCGTGAAAAATTCCAGGCCGTATATCTATGGGCGTAAATTTAGAGTGACAACTGATCATGGGCCCTTGATTTGGCAACCTAACTTAAAAAATACCGTTTTGTCATTTAGCTAGGTGGAAGATAAAGCTAAGTGATTATGAATTTGAGATTTGAAACAGACCGGGAAGGGCAAACAACGAGGTTGCTCTCAGTTAGAGGGAAGATTGTACGGACGCCTCTAGTTGAAGCTAAAGTGAAAGAGATAGAGAAGAAGGGAGAAACGACCGGCAGCGAGGAGTCTCTCCGTTAGAGGGGAAAGCTGTACGAAATTTTTCTTTTGAAAGAATAGAAAAAAAGAAGGATGGAGTTGAATGAGAGAGAGAGAGAGAGATTAGGGGCCGAGGCAACAAACCTTACAGACGAGACTACTATAACGCCAAAAGTTGGAAAAATGACATATTTTGACAAATTAAATGAACACGCTAAGGGAATTGATAGTGGGAATGTATTTTCGTTCACAAAACCTTTGTTCAAACTCAGGATCATGCAAAAAGGATTTGAGGGTTAAATCTTGCAGTATGGCGAAAAATGAGAATGGATTAGGGAGTATGAAACAAAGTTGTGACTCTTGCTAAAAGAAAAAACTAGTTAGATTTAAAACAAAACAGCCCATGGAAATTACAGATAACCCCTGTAGGTTGTTCGAAAAATTGTAGATGGATGCACCCGCTGAAGCGTTGGGCTTCGCGGAATCTTTTATTTGCGCTTTTGGATGTCCAAAAGCTATCCAGAACGACCAGTATTCTCTATTTATTAGTGAAATAATGATTAATTTTTCCAAAATCTGCAAAATCAATAATAATTTTAAAAAATAAAAATTTTAATAAAAATAATAAATAATAAATTAAGTTTATTTAATACTTTTAAAAACAAGTTTCTTGTACACCCAGAATCCCTAGGAACACTTGAAAGAAGTCACCATACCTTTATAGAATATTTGCGCCATTATTGTGGCGAATCTTCGCAATATTCTTTTGTCTTTTGCAAAATTTTCCTTCAACACGGCGAAACACTCCTCAATAGGTGTGACCGCTCACGAATTAATTTTCGGTCGGCCAACGAGAATCCCTCCTGAATTAGGCAACGAAACTGTCCCCAGGACCTATGTAGGATACGTTCATGATTTTTTTTAATAGAATATCCGAAACGCAATCCATGAAGCATGGTGATCGGTAATCGATCTTTCGCCTTCAGGATTGTCCGATTCAAAACGCGTAATGCGCGAGGCGGAAAGTGATCCGTTCTTCGGGCTCATGCCGTGAGAGGGTACATAATAGCGTGTATTATCGCATTAGGACACATCCCTTTTGGAACTTAAACTGCCCAAAACCCTTTTTTTTACGTGACTAGGAGCCTGGAAAATAATGCTACACTCTCTTCTATATTATTTAGCCTCCTCTCTTTTTGCTCCCTTTTCCACGTAATCTTGACGTGGATCCAGGTGCTCTTTCTCTCTAGTAGAGTTCTAATTGTTTCAACCGCTCGTGCTAGCACCCTTTATTTAGCGTGCATTGTCTTTTAGCTGTTATCTCATTGGAACAGAATGTTTTATGAAAACACCCTTTTGATAAGGAGCAAGTTGTAATGATTCCAGACTCTAGATATAGAGGCGCCTCGACACAGCGAGGGTGATTTCAAAATATCAATAAATTCAATTATTTTAATTAGCTTTCCAATTTCTAGTTTTGAAAATCTTGTCTTCTTTTCACTCAAAGAAAGAGCCCAAGTAGAAAATTCCCACAATCATGAAAAACAGTTTTTAAAGGAGCGCAAATCGGGACCAGAAAATTACGCAGTAAAAGTTTATTGGTGGGCTAAATAAAAAGAGTCTTGTTGCACGTTTCTCAAGAGGTTTGTCTGCAAGACATATGAAAGCAATAAAATTAAATAAAATGCAAATTTCTGGAAAAAAATGTATGCCAGAAACAGGAATTATGCTTTAGATTTTAGAATTTAGATGCTCTTTAAATTCTCATGCAGGCCCTTTTTTTAGGGTGGGTCAGTTTATGGAAGATATCGTTAATTCGAAGGGACGAGAGATTATTCTGATACATCTGAAATTTGAGTCCTCAAATATTTGAAAATGAATCAGCTTTATTGTCAAGGACTCTGGTGGCCTACGGGTGATA
Source organism: Andricus kollari (assembly GCA_932074435.1). NCBI lineage: Eukaryota > Metazoa > Arthropoda > Insecta > Hymenoptera > Cynipidae > Andricus > Andricus kollari. The sequence continues at coordinate 10,156 of CAKNWW010350722.1, forward strand.
GCATGTGGAGACCCACGTGGCACTAAATGTACAGAGAAGTGGAGGACTCGAAAAACGAGCGACACTGTAAATAGATAATGATTGCGAGAAATTTATTTGCATGCGTACGAGGACATATCTAATACCTAGTCACTACGTGAAGCTTTTAAATCTGACATGTAAATAATGATACTCATAAGTTTACATATATATTTATATATAGAATATGAAATGCATGGATTATATGCGATAAACGAAATTAATGTAATAGTAAAGCAAGACAGACTGCAGATAGTTTTGAATGCACGAGGTCAGGAAAGTAAGGGATTTAATCAAAACTTAAACATAGCATATTAGCACAATAATTGTATAATATTAGGTAGCAAACCCTAGAGGCAGAAGAGTTAGATATGGGACATATTATGTATAAGTAACGACAAGTATTTAGATTTTAGTTAGTTTTAATAGCGAAAATTTCACCTTTCAGAAAGGGGTAGGATCAATCTCATATCAAACTTGATGAGTATTCTGAGGTCTACTCTATTTATTTATTTAGTTTATACATTTCATTATAAGATTTCTCAAGACCTCTATAGTTCAGTGCTTGCACAAATTTGTAATTACTTTGTATTATCTTCTTCCTTAAAGGGCTATTTAGCTCTAGGGACTTTTCCTTAATAAATACAAATAAATACAATAATGAAAATTAAACCCTTTTCAAAATATGATGACACTAACGTTTGAGAAACTTGTTGACAATGATTATTTTCTAAGATTGAACAATGTCAATGGAATTATTCAATATGTTATATATAAATGTGTGATCATTTGGTATATTTTTTAATAACAAGTATTACAAATTTGTATTTTTTTTTTTTTCATTATTATTCCTCACATTCGACACGTGAACCACATGTTCGATTAAGCTGCATTATCATAGTTCAAATACAATTTTTATCTTATCTTGTTCTTTCCTGATAGAGTTACCCTGATGTAATTAACTTGATTGAAAATCAGTCATGATACTGTCCAAAAATTATTACTGCTATTATATCATTAATAATAATATATGTATGACAGAGTAATCAGTAATCAGAAAAGGATGATAGGATATTCATCATTGGAATGAATAATAAAAAATGTTTAAGCAATTACTCTACCACGTAAATAAACAAAAATGAAACGATTTATCATAAAACACTCTTCATCTCATGCGGAAGCACACAAGAATAGCGATTCTGCGCAAATAAACCTTACACAGTCAAATTCTGTAAATTCCCTTCATATCTTTGGAATCGCTTGAAATTTCATTGAAATCTATTGGCATATGATCCAATGTTTAAAAGGTTTAAACAGCTTGAAGATTCAATAAAATCCTTTCATCCATATGAAATGTTGTGAAATACCTTAATATCCCCTAAAATGCTAAAAATTGTTAGGAAATTGAAAAACGTCCATTTATCAAGTGTTCCAATTTGATATTTCAAAGAATTTAAAAACAAGACAAATTCTAGGTTTGAAATTGAAACAAAGCAATTTATAATGTCTAACTCTAAAATTATCACATTTAATCCTGACCAAAATTGAAACCAAATCATTCACAATATTTTTAAATCTAAAATTTTTCTGTTTTCGGGAGATTATGAGATATTTCTTTTCAAAATGATTCGATAACACAGGCACGCATAAAAGATTTTTGCTCTGAGTCTTGGATGCCAATATGATATTCCCATGTATTTTTTCCCGCTGAAGCCGAATCCGCAAACCGTTTTACCTCTACACGTCAGGATTTTGACATAACCTCAAAAAACACCCGAAAAATCCCTAAGACCGGTCAAATCATTTACCCCTTGCTACTTTATCCCCCCCCCCCCCACTTTGGCGCAACAAAAATTGGTAACCTTATAACACCATAATCTCATAATCCCCTAACCTCGTGATACCATATATCCATAACCTCTAAACCCCGTAACCTCATTTAGTAGAAGAATCTAGTTCGGGAAAACTGAACAATTTCGTGAGTTTTTCTTGTGGAACATAGTCATGGGTAAGGTCGGTAAGTAACTGTATAAACACAAAATCTCACCACACCATAACCTCAAAGCCCCTTCATTCCGTGAAAACCACGACCACCATCCCAGAGCATCAAAGAAATGTAACTATTTAACTTGTCTGTTTGAAAATTCTTCAATTAAGATAAAAATTGTTTCGTTGAAAATTTGACCACTCAGTTGAAAATTAAAATATTTTCTTTAATTTTGTTTTCTCTAGGGAACGAAGATTCAGCCTTCAAAATTTATCTTCTTGGATGGCCACTGAGATATTTATTTAAAAATTTAACTATTTGATTAGAAAATCATGTATTTTATTTCAAAAGTTCGTCCTTTTTTTGGGAAATCAATATTCCTCATTGAATCTTCAACTAATGGTTGAAGGTGAACTATTTTGTTGAATATTAATTTTTTGATTGTAATCGACCTATAATGTTCAGCCTTTCATATATAATTTTTTTGTTTGTGAAAAGTTGATTCTATCAACTTACTGAAAATGTAGCTATTCCATTTTTGGTTACAAAATTATCTCTTTTATTTCAAAATTCAACTGCTTGGTTGAAAAATCATGTACTTTGTCGAAGATTCGTCTTTTTCGCTAGAAAATGGATAATCTGAGTTAGAAATTCATATTTGGCATAAAAAATTAAATTATTTGGTCAAAAATGTGTCTAGGATGTGTAGGATTTAACAGTTTTGTTAATCCAAGGTAATCCAAGGTAATCCAAGGTAATCATAGATAACACAAGACCACAAAATCTAAACTCTTGCAACACGAACCCGACTAGGTGGGTCTTGTATTTTCGGGGTCGCTGAATTTAAATCCGTTATCCCTTTGGTCCCATCAGGTCAGGGTCAAGGTCGATTCAAGGTTAAACTTACAAAATTCATCGCTAACCAAATAAGTCAGGGTTCTTATAGGTTTTCGGGGTCGCTGAATGCGAATCCGTTGACAAGGTCAGTTTAAGGTCAAACTTACAAAATCCACCGCTAACCAATTAAGTCTGAGTACCTACAGGTTTTGGGGGTCGCTAAATTCAAGTTTGTTGTCTGTTTGGTACCATCAGGTCTGTGTCAAGGTCAATTCAAGGTCAAACCTACAAAATTCATCGCTATTTAAATAAGTCAGGGTTCTTACAGGTTTTCGGGGTCACTGATCTCGAATCCGTTGTTCGTTTGGTCCCGTAAGGTCAGTGTCAAAGTGAGTTCAAGGTCAAACTTACAAAATTAATCGCTATCCAATTAAGTCAATGTATCTATAGGTTGTCGGGTTCGCTGAATTCAAATCCGTTGTCTGTTTGGG
>CAKNWW010350724.1:0-12059 GCA_932074435.1 Andricus kollari
CAGGGAAATCTACCCAACTCTCAGCACTATTGCCAGACAATTCTTGCCAGTCGTCGCAACTTCTATACCATCCGAAAGATTATTTTCTAGAGCAGGAAATATTTTAACGGATGATAGGAGCAGACTTTCGCCAACACATTTGCAATTCTCTTATTTCTAAATTCCTTGTCAGACAAAGATTGGTATTTGTACTGATTGTAGGATCAGCTGGCAAAAATGATTTTAAAGATATACGATATTCTTTCTAACGGTCAAGCTGAAGATTAAATAGGGTTGTTAAAAAAATATTTTTATTGTTTTGAAACATTTACAAGTTTTGAATCACTTTTGAATTCTTTCAAAGCTTTTCTACAAACGTTTACTAGCCTTAGTATATTTTTTCGGCTTAAAAAATCATGTTGCGTCTATAAAAAACGGATGTAAATGCTGCTTGTTTTAACAATTTTAGAAATATTTTTTTATATTCTCTAAAAGTTATGTTTAAAGTGGAAAATCATTCTAATGTTCGCAGGAATCTTAAAAAAGGTTTTTTATTTTCTTTAAAAATCTACATCTTTGAAAAAATGTTTTAAAATTATTCATGTATCTTTCAAAATATCTAAACCTACTAAATATCTTTTAAAGGGGTTCTAATTTTTTTCGAAATTTTCAAACCATTAAAAAAATTGTTTGACTACATTATTGATTGATTGATTAGATTCTTTTTTGACAATTTCGGATATATTTTGAAATCTTTTCAAATATTCTCTTAAAACTAATTTTTCAAAATAAAAAAGAAACATTTTTATATGCCTCGGAATCTTAAGAAAATTTTTTCATTTGCTTAAAACATTTTTAAATTCTTGAAAATCTTCGAAATTTTGTTGTTGTAATCTTCTAAAATCTACATTTTGTTAAAAATTTTTTGGAACTAATTTTTCAATATAAAAATAAAAACCTTCAAATTTTCCTAGGTATCTTATGAAAATGTTTTCATTTGATCAAAAACTTTTAAAATTCTTGAAAATATTCGAAATTTTCTTGTTATAATCTTCAAGCATCTATATTTTGTTTTAAACTTTTTGAAATTAATGTTTCAAAATAAAAATAAAAACATTCAAATTTGCCTTGGAATCTTAAGAAAATTTTTTCATTTGATTAAAAACTTTTGAAATTCTTGAAATCTTTTGAAGCGAATCGACTTTTTCCTAAAATATTCAAGATATTATGGAAATTTAAAAAAACTTGCCATAAAAGCTTCCAAAATATTTGTTGACACTTCTTTGAAATTTTTTGATATCTTTTTAAATATTCTGTTAAAATTGTACTTTTTTGTAGAAAAAATGTTTTAAAGATTTTCTAGGAATATTAAGAAATTTCTGTCATTCTCTTGGAACATTAATAAGTCTTAAATTATTTTTGAATCCTTTCGAAGCTTCAAAGCTAAAATTTTTAAGTTAAACCTTTGACATTATTTTTAGGAATTTTAGGATTTTAGAAAAGTTACTTAAATTTCTAGTGCAATTTTTCAAAAATTACAAAAATCGCCTCGAAATCTTTTCAAATCAAGTTTTTTTTAATCTTTCATGAATCTTCTGTATATATTTTAAAATTATTCGAATTTTTCCTAAAACAGTCCAAGAAAATCTGGATAATTCAACAAATTTTCTTTAAATCTACGGGGTTTTTTCAAACAATTTTGGATATCTTTCGAAAGGTTTTTAAATCTTTTCAAATATTATTTTATAATTAAGTTTTCAAAATAAGAAACCATTATCAATTTTCCCGGAAATCTTAAGAAGATTTTTTAATTTTTTGCTTAGATTTCAAAATTTTGTTATACACTTTTTTAAATGTTTTAAAGTTAAATTTTTTATTTGAATCTGTTTCTCGAAATTTGTCTGAAACTGCGTAGTGCTGCTTTCTGAAAAATTACTGCTTCTGCAGAAAACTGGCCACAAACTAATATTAAACCAAATCCTGAAATGAGATTTCCGAACCACCCATTGATATCGTGGACTGGAAAATTCGCGAATAATAAAATTTCTGACAGGAAATTGCCGAATTATGAAATACCCGAATATAAACAATTAAAAACCTTGTTTTTAATAAATATTATTCATTCATTTATTAAAAATAATACCACCACATATTTTTATCAATTAAATTTGTCTTTAAATTTAAAGTCTTATATTTATTTCATGAATAAATACTATTTATTATGAAAAATATTTTCTTAATTGTTTAAATTGTTTCGACAATTTTATTATTTCGGAATTTTCCAATTCGGGATTTTCCAATTGACGGAAATTTCATTTTTCGGATATTTTCAGTCGCCTCGATTTTTTTCTAAAAATTTCCCCTCTTGCAAAATTGCAAAATTTTATTTCAAAAACTTCTCAATTTTGTTTCGAAATTTTAGTTATTTATTTGTAAATTTTTTTCAGTATTTTCGTAAAATTTTGTTTCAAATTAACAAAGTAATAAACTTACTATCCGTAAACTTTATCTTGGGGAAAAAAATTTAATAACCTCCATTACTAATAATATGTAATCACGAAGCAGACAGCCCCGAAATCAAATGTCAAATCGTACAATCTCACGTTTTGAAACTAAAAAAAGCCTATTCCTTACCACTTGAATTCAGTGCAATATTTACTTCATGGGCCAATAACAAATGTTTTGAAATATTTTTCAATGTTCTCTTAGAATTAATGTTTCAAAATGTTTGTTTCGTTTACATTGACAAAAATTTAGTGGCTGTCCTGGAAAGATTAAAACAATTAGGCTTGAAATTAGAACCATCAAAATGTGAGTACCTACGTCCTGAACTAGAATACCTAGGCCACCTGATCACCGCACAACGAGTTAAGCCAAACCCTATTAAGATAAAGGAAATCGAGGAATGTAAGCAACTGAAAACACCTAAAGATGTGCAATCATACCTAGGATTAGCTGGATATTATAGGAAGTTTATAAAGAACTTTTGATCTATATCTAGAACACTCATCAGGCTAACTCAAAAGGACACAATTTTTCACTGGACTCCAAAATGTGAAGAAGCTTTTGAAAAATTTAAGAACGGATCAACAACTTCACCAGTATTAGGATTCCCTAATTTTAAAGAAACATTCACTATAACAACCGACGTATCGAATCAAGGATTAGGGGCAGTGCTATCTCAGGCCAGACATCCTTGCTTATTTATTATCAGAACCCTTATTAAGTAGAAGAATAATTACAGCACTTTAGAAAAATAACTCTTAGCTATAGTATGGGCGATGAAAAGGTTACGTCAATACTTGCTAGGAAACAAGTTCAAAATTCAAACTGATCACAAAGCACTCATTTGGGTACTCAATGTGAAAGACTCTAGCTCGCGACTCTTATGATGGCGAATACGGCTGTAGGAATATAATTACGAAATAGAATATGTTAAAGGAAAAGAGAACAAAGTAGCAGATTGCTTATCCAGGCTATTCCCAATCCACACCAGTGAAATTCTACAACAAGCGCTAGACGGAATAGATTTAACTATTGACGATGAGCTATCAGATACCGAAATTTTCGGTACATCAGTTAAACGCCTCACTATCATCAAGGACGAAATATTACAAGGAAGAATTGAAATCCCAGTCAGAAGAATGTGCGAATCAGTAGAAAGTAACGACGATCCCAAAAATTCATCTGGATCCGAAACTCGTCAACAAAATGAACTCTACAACTATTTTATGTCATGGAATACCTATGTAACTTGTATCCCCACTTAGGATTTCACCTATGAAACCTCTGAAACCCAATGAAAAAATAGCCCTAGATATATACGGCCCATTACCCGAAATAGTAAAAGGTAACAAATATATCCTGAGCCTACAAGATAGATTAAGCCACTACACGGTGTTAATCCCGATGGCTAATGAGACAACTAGTTCAATAATAGAAGGACTGCTCGATCACTACATCTACATCTTCCGAGCACCTGAAATAATCCTACCAGACCAGGGACAAAACTTTCTATCAGAAATTATGCAACAGTTTGAAGAAGCATTACAAATAACTCATGTAAAAACAACAGCTTTTCGTCCGCAGTCCAACGGAAACATCGAAAGAAGGCACTCCACCTTAGGGAACCTAATCAAAACAAGCATTTATATAAGCGGGGTTTGTGGGTATGTAAACCCGACTTAATCACAGGGGAAGAGAGGGAAGTGAGATGGTCTTTCTTCTTCAGACTGGGAGCTAGTCTGGCTCAGGGCAGGTACTGGGCAGGTACTGATCGGGACCTTGTAGAAGTGTCGTGCGATGTCCGGTGTGGCTCGTACGGGCAATTGCTGGAAGGACCGTCGTGGTGGACTGCTTCGGTGAAACTCCGGACGTTGAGTTGTGGGCCTGATCGGGCGCTGATCAGGTTCTGGATAGGCACTAGGACAGGTGACTCTAGTATCGGCTGGTTGAGCTGAGAAAATACGGAGCGTGTACTAACTAAACGTCGTTCGATTCGTTGGTGATGAGGTGGGCCTGAAGTCTGGCTGAGCCCGGACGGGTAGATGTTGGTTGTTCTTCTCGAGGAAGGCCTCCAGCTGTACCATGGACTTTTCTTCATATATTCTGCTGCTGGGCCGTGCCTGGTGGATCTTGAGGGCACCCTTGCATGAGATCAGATACTGGTAGGCCTGGAATCCGTCCACGAAGTCTCCAGTTGTCACGGGCACAGACGGGCGCTAAGCCGGCGCGGGTCGGGCCACGTGTTCTTCGTCCGGGACCGCGACTAGGGGCATAGCACAGATAGCATAGTTCAAAAAACTAAGCCTTTAAAGATAAAAAACAAAACTTAGCGACTAAGTTTAATTTATAAAGGGGGTTGTAACGAGCTGACAATTACCCCCACTCTGCGTCTAATAAGCATATATAAAGCGCCGCCTCTCTGAGGAGCTCAGTTTTATACCTGTACTTATGAACGTAAATAAAGTGCTCGAAGTCCGAGAATGAAATCGGGCTTACACAAAGAGGCTCGCTAAGCATTTTCACGCATAACAAAATTTCCAATGATAAATAATCTTAAATTAACTAAAAAAGAGAAAAAAAGTGTATAAATAGGGCGTATCAAAAAAAAAAATTTTGAGACTTGGAAAAAATAAGAAATATTTCTACGATCTACTTAAAAAAAATTCTTCTGTGATAAAAGTCAAAAAGCACTGAAATCGATATATTTTTCATTTGAAGACCAGAACATTTTTTCTGCGATTTACAAAAATTATCAGAAAAAATAGTTCGAAGCAAGTATGTGTAGCGATGATGCCATTCAAGTATTTTTTACCTTGATTAAACAACCTCGAAACTTAAAAAAATGGTAAAAATCAACCTTTGCACTATTTTTTGGTTTGATAAATTATCTTTACTTGACTGCAATATATGAGGAAGGTTGACTTTAAAATACTTTTTATTGGCTTTTTGTTTTTTTTGAGCTAAGCTCTTCCAGAAAAACTTCTTTTTCTGGATATAATATGAATTTTTCAAATTATTAATTCTCTTTTTAGGCATAAATAGTATTTGTCTCAAAAATGCTAAATTTATATGGAATGACATAATTTTGCTGCAAAAAAAATCCCAAAGGTTCAAATATACCGAAAACATGATTACAAAACTAGAATATTTTTGAAATTCCAAATTGAAACAAAAAAGTAAACTACCGAAATTATTTAGCAAACGAAACTCAAATCTTCTGAAAGTCAAAGTTGACGAAACTAGAAAAATGAAGAAATTTCAGATTTCCGAAACTTTGAAACCTAAATTTGCAAAATTCAGAAATTTCCAATTTACGAAATAAGCGAATTCCCGAAATTCGTAATGACTAAAATTTTAAATAAACAAGAAAAAATATTTTAATTTATTATTTTCGATATTTGTTAGAATAATAATAGAATAACGTCGGTGAGCCGAGACACTTCCTATTTAACATGATACCTAAGAAGATAAGTGGCCTCGAAAGTAGGTCTCATTGCCGATAAAAAAACAATATTTACCTGCCTTTAAACTTGGCATTGAGTCATATTTCAAAGAAAATAAAAATCTTTCCTCTAGAGAATATTATGGATTACATTTTTTGGTATATTTCATTATGTTTGATGATTTATTATGTTATCATTGAAAAGGGATACATATTTAATGTTGTTTATGCCATATTTTAATTTTATATTTAAATGTTATATATATCAAATAGATTTTGAAATAAAAAAACTAACTAAAGAAAACCACTAGTAAAATTAAAATTGCAAACACGATTCTTTCACTGATAGAGAAGATAAAGAAGCTTTTTTTTAAAAAAGCAATTAGTTACTTTAAAAAAGGTTGGTAAATTGCCAAAGTGACTTTATTAAAGAATATCAGGCTGAATTTAAGAGCGGATTAGAAAGATTTCAATGAATTGAATTTATTTAATTGGCTTTAGTACAAGGAACTGGAAATTTAAGTATTTTGTATTGTTGCCGAGTTTTCTTATTCGCCAATATCAGAAATATTGCCCAGAATTCAAATGATAAGGAATAGCTTTATGACTGAAAGATTTCAAGAGTATAAAAAATGTCTTAAGATTTATGGAAAAATTTTCAAAAAGAATACGGAAGTTTTTAAGGAAATTTGTCTAATTATGCAGATTTTTCTTAATTTCAGGAAAATTAAGAATAATAATTTTAAAAGATAATTAAAAGGTTTAGAAGTTTATGCAATTTTTTTCAATTTTTGGAAAAATTCGAATAATTTATAGTAAATTTCGAAGACTCAACATATTTGAAAGGATTAAAAAATAATTTTATGGATATATTTTATATAATATTAAATTTTTTTCAAACAAATTGTGGATCTTTGAAGATTTCGAAACAAAATTTACAAGCGTTTTAAAAATTTTGAGAGGTTGCGAAAGGATACATTTTTTTTAAATTCTTGGGGATATTTTGAATTATTTTTCATTATATAACCTGTATTCTCAAACAACATTGAAAAATATTTCAAAACATCTCTTATTGGCCCATGAAGTAAATATTGCACTGAATTCAAGTGTTCAGAAATAGCGTTATTTTTTATTATCAAAACGTGAGATTTTATGCTTGGCATTTTATTTCGAGGTTTTCTGCATCGTGTTTACATATTATTAGTAATGGAGGTTTTTAACTTGTTTTTCGTAAAATAAAATGCACGAATATTAAGTTTATCGATTTGTTATTTTGAAACAAAATTCAAGGAAAATTCAAAAAGATTTAGAATGATTTTCTAAAATTTCGAAAAAGAATTTAGAAGATTCATAAGAAAAGTTTTCAATTTTGCAGGATTACAAAATGACAGAAAAGATTCGAGGAGGTTAAAGAGATATTTAGAAAGAAGCGTTTTAATAATTTTGAAAGTTTGCTAGAGAATAAAAAAAGTTCCTTAGGATTTATGGGAAACTTTTGGATAATTATTTATTTAAAGCAATACATTCTGAGAGAATATTGAAAAATATTTCAAAACATTTCAAATGATCTAAGAAAAAACCGAATAATAAAATTCTCAAGAGAAAATTGCCAAATTATGAAATATTCGAACGAGCGAATTTCTGAATTTGAACAATTGAAAACATGTTATTTTTTTCATTAATATTATTTATTTATTACAAATCAAATATATATTTTCGAGAAAGTTTTTTCGTAATTTTTCAAAAATAATATCCACATTTTCAAATGGCTTCCGGTCGATTTTGATTAAACTTTGTGAAATTGTAGTTCTCAATGCTTCTATCAAAAGTGTTATTAGACAAAATGTCCGAAAATGGACAGTTTTCGAGATAAAGAGGGTTAAACGAGCAACAATTGTAACAAACATTAGCAAATATCTTGAAAACTGAAGGTCTGAGAAAAAAATGTTCCCAATGAAAGTTACTCAGCTCTGACGAGGAAATGCAAAGGAAGTAATGACCTTAACGCAATATTCATTTCTCAAGGTCATTCAATGTAAAATTGACATTTATTGTTAATATTAAGAAATAACTGCTCCAATGATTTTTGTGTGTGGTTCTCAGGCTATATATTGTCATCAAAACACCCCCTGAAACACACCCACGCAGTACCAATCATTTCTGTGAAGCTTGAAAGGCTTTGTGAATATTTTCGTATCTTATCCTTTAGGAAAATGATCATTTCTCGAAAATATTGAAGTCACTGCTCCAATGATTTTTTTATGTGGTTCTTAGGCTCTATGTTGTCATCACAACACCCCTTTAAATACACCCACGTGGTACCAATTATTTCTACAGAGCTGAAAAGACTTTGTGTATATTTACGTGTAGGATATTGTCAGTATATAGCTGATGATCGCAACACATCAGCGAGATTCAACGATGGGTTCAATTAGGTGCTGGCCAATTGTTAGATTTCCCAATCCTGATACTTGAAGACTTAAGAAACCTCACAATTGGGTTTTATCAAGTTGAACTCGCACCTTCTTACGAGCAAGACAAACTGCGTAGAGACAATGACGAAGAACTTCAAATTGAGATGCTACGAGGGGAAAATCGAGTACCATAACCAGGATTTATAAGAATCAGAGTTTTTTCTTGATTTCGAGACGCGCCTAAGCATCAACTCTGGATTGCTTATAGACCATTCGATATTGACAACATTCTGGACATTTCTTTTGATTATTTTCTGGATATTGACTAAGACTTCCACATATGTATTATGCCTTCATTGGCAAAATATTGACAACGTCGTGATCGTATCTTGCCTTCATTGGCTAGATATTAACAACATCCAGTTCATAAGTTACCTCTATTGGTCGATATTGACTAGTTCTTGCTCATGATTTGCCTTTATTAACTAGATAATGACTAAATCTCGCTGATGTGTTGCGCTCATCAGCTATATACTGACAATATCCTACACGTAAATATACACAAAGTATTTTCAGCTCTGTAGAAATAATTGGTACTGCGTGGGTGTATTTAAAGGGGTGTTGTGATGACAACATAGAGCCTAAGAACCACATAAAAAAATCATTGGAGCAGTGACTTCAATATTTTCGAAAAATGATCATTTTCCTAAAGGATAAGATACGAAAATATTCACAAAGTCTTTCAAGCTTTACCGAAATGATTGGTACTGCGTGGGTGTGTTTTAGAGGGTGTTGTGATGACAATATATAACCTGAGAACCACACACAAAAATCATTGAAGCAGTTATTCCTTAATATTAACAATAAATGTCAATTGTTTGTTACAATTGCTGCTCGTTTAACCCTCTTTATCTCGAAAACTGTCCATTTTCGAACATTATGTCTAATACCACTTTTGATGGAAGCATTGAGAACTACAATTTTACGAAGTTTAATCAAAATCGACCGAAAGCCCTTTCGTGTACATTTGCTGCAGGGTCCTTTTCTGTGCGAAATTTTATTATAAGTGAATTTTTGAAATCGGTAATATTATAAACTGTCGGCAATTTTATTATTCGACAATTTTCCAATTTGGAATTTCTGTATTGCAGCAATTTTATTATAAGAGTGTGACAAGACTACAGAGGGCATGCCTTTTTGGGCATGAAATATTAGTAGCAATAATTTTTGTAAGCATGCCTTTTCACCGTTTTCACTCATCATGCAATCACTATGCCTAACATTGGGATTTTTTACAGAAAGAAATTTCACCATTGTGTGCGTTTTACTTACCCGTGGAAAAATTTACTTATATAAAGTTAATAGCAAACAATTACAACAATAAGGGCACTGAAGCTTGGAAAATTATAACCAGTGAAGTCTTGTTGGAGATTTACGGAAGTCTTTTGGCAATTATTCGGCAACTGAAAAACGTGGTGAACGACAGGCAGTTATTAACGAACATCCTCAGTTATATAAAGGATTGTTTGGTATGCTTTTTCATTTGACGTTTTAGTAATATACGTTATCTACATTATTACATTATTCTAACTTTGTTTAACTTTCATGTTGCAGAATAGGCAAATCAAATCAAATGACAATCTTGACAAGACAGCAAAAACAAAAAGTATAAAAACAAGTGTGTTTTTAACAAACAACGTGAGATACCACGCTAAACCAATTTTAAAAATACGTTCGACATCTCGTGGAGATTTTGAGATAAAATTGCCTAAAAAGTTCAGGGAACAACCAAATTCAATACTTACCAACAAACTAAATTCACCAACAAAAGTTAGTTCAGGATTTATCAATTGAATCAATACGGCATTTGGCCAACGTCGGGTATATTCAGAGAAAGAACACTGTATCAGACTTTGCCGGAACACAAGAAAATGAACGTTATTTTGAGTCAGGTATAATATATGTTACTGATTATGACTTGTCGATTAAAAAAAGTCATCAAAGTTAAACTTAATGTATGCGTTTAGAAGCATTGAATCGAGCGGATGAAAACAACGAATATGAGTATCAATATCATAAGCATTTATTTATTTAATTTGTGAGTCTTATTAATATATATAGTTTTTTACTCATATTGTACTTCGTGTAGTTGTACACTTGAAGTTTTTAATTCGTAATATCACTTATCATGACAAGAACTGTTGTTTTTATTGTCCTTATTTTTTCTAGAAAGTAATAATCCAGAATAGTTTTTCAGGTACAGCGCTCGAAATCCTGTTATGTGAGAAGTGACGTCACATGAGATGACCGTTTCTTGACTCCTGGACAAATAGACGAACACCAAAAGTATAGGGCTAATTTTATAATCTGACTATATTTCCATACAAAACAGCACTGCTTTTTTACAACCATTTTTAATTGACAGTATTACAATGACAATTACAGCAAATAATGAACTGAAAAAAAGAATATTTAAAGTGATTAATGTAATCTCTGAGTAATAAATTTCATTATGAAAATTGTGTTACAAAAGAAATAATGCTTTTATGGGAATATAATCAGATTTAAAATTAATTCCTATACTTTTGGTGTACATGTGTTTTTCCTGGGGCAAACGGTCATGTGAGGTCACTTTTCATCTAGAAGATTTCGAGGGCTACAGCAGGGCCCAAACAGTGGCATTCGGAGGACCTATAAAGGACTACATTTTTATTAAATTAGGCCCTCTTCTAGCCCTGAAAGTGGGAAATGCACTTTTGTGTTTCTTTGGACGACTAAAACAGGGCTTAATCCAATAGCTCTATAAGCTCTTCTAAGTTCTGGTAAGTCCAGCAATTTAGAGGTCTAAAGGAGGGCTAACATTTTGATACGGATAAATACGGAAAAATAACGAAATCCACCTTCGGTCAGAAAATAGTTCTTATTGACAACCCTGCTTTGAAAACATTAATCATGAAGAAATTTTTAAAATAAAATTATAATAGCTTGGCAGGAATGGGCGGATTAGAGAAATAATGGTTAAAAAACCTTTAAATAAATTAGCGTTAACAATTAGATGCTTAATTACTAAAAAGCTATTAACGAGAGAGAAAACAATTTAATAAATTTTAGACAGATATATACATTTTTGAGAGGTTTAGAGTTTCATTGTGTTCCAAACTGGAGAAGGTCTAGGGATGTATCCCTTATCACCCTTTTTCCAGTATCGCCTTTTTAATAAGACTATACACCCCCACTCAAAAAAAAGTTCCAAATTTGATCAATCGAGTGGGTTAAAAGGAAAATACTGGAAAGTGGGTGGGGTGTATTCTGACTCACTCCTCCTTCTTGTATTTTTCAAATATAAGCGAGGAAATATCAGAAAATGTTATTTTGAATGTTGAAACTTATTTTTGAAAAACTCCTTATCTCTACAGAAGTCTTGAGCTGGATAATTTTTATGAACGAGTGGTTCGTTTTTTTGTGTATAGGTCTGATAAAATTTGATATAACAAAACGAAAGTCAGAAAAACTTAATTTTATTTCACTAAAATTAATTTCTCTAATAACAAAATATGATTTATTATTATCCCCAGGAATTCATGATAAATTAAAAATTATTATATAAATTTAAATTTAATAACGTTTTTCTGTACGAATAGCTCTGGACTACGACGTTGGCTATTTGCACCGCAATCTTTGGTGCTGCTCATAAACTACCCCGTAAACTAAAAACAAAA
>CAKNWW010350728.1:0-12201 GCA_932074435.1 Andricus kollari
TGCATCAGGTATCGCACCACGTATTTAACCCTTAAACGGCACACTTCAAAATAATTACGTGAACGGCACCCTGGGTGTTTGACACCCAGATGTTTAAACTTGTATAACTAAGCCGGATTTCAATATTTTTTAACGAAAGTTTAATGGAAACCTAGAATTATACTTTTTTTCAAATACCGTTGGTGTTACACCGATATAATTAATTTAAGATTTTTTTTAACTGGAATTTTGAAAAATATCGAAAAAATGAGTTTTTTCATAAAAAAATATAAGTTTTGCACAATTTTTAATATTTCGACCTAAAAATTGGATGGGATACTTCTGAAACAGTATACTTTTAGGAAACAATAAGTATAATATAGGTGGTTTCAAAAAAGATATTTATTTTGCAAAATAAAAACTCAATTTTTGACTGAAAAAAACACTGTATTTTTCATACTAAAATCAATTTCTTTATACATAAAAGTCTAATATTACATAAAAGTAAGGAAGAGCGAGTATCAAAATTCATCTTCCAGATCATCTCGATCTTCTTCACTTTCGGAATCACGTGAAAATTCTGAAACGTTGTCCTCTTCACCTTCACTCGTAACGTCTCCAAAATCATCTTCATCGCCCTGCGTGGCTATCAAGTCTTCACGTAGCGTCCGTTGTCGTAGATTTTACGCCATCTATAAATGCATAAAACTATATGAAAACGCAAAAAAAAAAAAAATTATAGATGACGTACTTACGTTCAAAACTAGTCGAAAATATATAATATTTGAAGAAAAAAATCTGAACTAAAATTACTTTTTCGAACACTATTGGCACACTGGGTGTTGAGCACCCACCGATTTTGAAGCGTCTACTTTCACCAGCTGCCGAACGTGAACGTGGGATACTCTACCAACGTACTGTAATCACTAATGCACTCTCAAAAAACCGTTAGATATCGACACATATCCTATCATATCGAATTTAACATAGAATATTAGAGCTCAAAAGTTGTCCTGGGTGTTTGACACCCAGGGTGCCGTTTAAGGGTTAAAATCCTATTCTACTGAAATTATCCCAGAAATTGATCACTATGGTCACCAACGTGAGATTTAAATTGAGCCTATATTGTTGCTGTGCATGGGTTAATGCATCAGGTCCTTAAAATAATAATTCACAGAAAGTCTTGAAGAGTTTGACATTCAGAATAGCAAAATTTTACCCCAAATTATGTCTAGATGGTGCCTGTACATCAGGTGTATCAACAAGTCTTCGAAATAAAACATTGCAGGAAGTCTCTCGAGAATTTGTATGCAGAGTGGTCATTATCATCGATCTTAGATTTAGTCAAGATGATTCCCGTGCATCAGGTATCACACCAGGTTATTCAAATAAAAATGAAGGGACAATAGTTGATTGCAAGGAGGATGATTGAAACTGCGTTCAGGTTTGATGCGGGTGATTCTATGTGATGCTGGTGATTCGTGTTGGGTTCACCTTCCATTCTCAAATTTCAATATTTGCCCTTCATTTATATTTATTGCATATACATTTTTCGCAACATATCGGTACTCCTGTTTAAAATAAAATTGCCGCCAACAAAAATTTTTTTATCCTATTTAAGTAAAATTGTTGAATTAAAATTTCCGCTTTTCAGTCACACTTTCATACTTGAAGAAGGAGTATATAATAGTGCCTTAAGGTAACAGTTACTCCCTTTTCTCGTTTTTGGATAACAGTGTAAGCATGAGCTTACATTACTGCCTTTATTACACAGCAGACTTTGCGTCACACTCAAATCAAGATAAATCTGAAACATGCTTCACTAGACTTTTCAAAGCTTAAATTTGTCTCACTCAAACTTTAGTTTCGCAGATACAGTTTGTTGAACTATATCTATGCCATACTTCTCTTTTTGGATTTTCCATAACAATTTTTTGGCAAAAATTCATACTTTTCTTTACCTATTGCAGATTTTCTATTTATTTAAGATTACAATATTTCGCTATAAGGTGTCTTCGGTAATCTTCTCAAAATTTCTATCGTAATTGGTTCAACAGGAGAAGATACGATTTCCACCTTTTGTTTAATGTTTATGATGGGTTGGATGTGTTTCTTTTTCAAACTATATTTAAGGAGAATTCTGGCTACAAATGTCTTCATCTCCATCATTGCATACGTGGAACCTAAAACCGAAGAAAAAATCATTTTTGATCAGTATAATATTAGCCTCATCTAAAAAGTCATTTTCATTCCTAAACGTTATTCAAATATAAACCTATACAGTTTCTTGGTCCACTACTAAAGGGCATGTAACAGTTTGGATTTCGTTTCGCGACTTCTTCAGGAAGAAATCTATCGGGATCAAATTTCAGTGGATCAGGCCAGTATTTTTCGTCGCGATGAACCCTTGTTATAGGGCACAAAATCGTGGTACCTTTTGGCAATGTGTAGCCTCCTGAAAATAAAATTGTGGTTTTGATCAATAATTAGACATGCATTTAAAAAAAGTCTCTGACAAATAAAAAGATAACCAGCCTATTTCAAGCTCTTCTTCTACATCTCGTAAAATCATTGATACGGTGGGAAACAGTCTCATTGATTCTTGAATCACTCTTTCGGTATATTTCATTTGTTTTAAGTCTTCGCTCGTAACAGAAATATTTTCCGGAATTACCTTACCGTAAATCTGATTTAATTCCTGATATATTTTTTCCTAAGCCCAATCAGTTATCAATTAATATTTACAATTCTTAAATTCTCGATTGTTCTAATTTCCGAATTTTGAATGTCTCAAATTGAATAGTTTAATTTTTAAAGTTTTAATGCTCAATTTAAAATGGTTTAGTTAAATACTTTTCAATATTTGTTTTTCCTTGTTGAATTAAGAGAGCACTACAAAGTTAATGTGGTTCAAAATTGAATACCTTACCTGTACTTCAGGATATGATGCCAACATCAACATTATATACTGAAGACTAACTGACACAGTGTCATACGCCTATAATCGCACAAGAATTTCATATGGTAATTAATAAATATTGTTTGTATTATTTTAGGAATTAGAAGGTTACGTGAGAAGCACTAAGTATAATTACCGCCGCAATCATTAAGTTTACTTCGTCACAAATATGTTTTTCAGACAGTTTCTGTTGATCTTCAAGGTCTAAGAGTATATCCAAAAATCCTTTTCTTTGATTCGCAATTTCACCTGAAATTCACTTTTTAATTAACCATATATCGACGCCTACCTTCAATACCGCTCCTGAAGCCATACAGCGATCAAACGTGACATAGATCGGTATGGAATAAAGGCGTCGATATTATTATTTATGAATCCTATACTTGTATGTATTTCTATGATACAACTATATTTTTACCCTTTTCTGCTTCATCACGTTTTTCCAATTTAATTTTTTTCATTGCAATTATCTGAAAGAGGGTAAGAAAGTAATGTATTTCGATACGAAATTAGTTGAATTTAATTACAAATTCAGCAATATTATGGCGTGCATTGCTTACAGAATGTGCTGTACCGTGTATTTAGGTAATGCATTTTTTGAAATCCTTTGACATTTTGGTTAGATTGAAAAATATATCTGGATAAAACCAAGGTCTGTAGGCTCGCATCATTGTCAATTCCAAGGCTCTGTTAATAATTTAATATAATACAATAAAAGGCTTAGGATCGTGTAACACTTATCCGATTTCTACATTAGAGGCCGTCTATAAAGAGCGAAATAACATTCTGTAATATTAATCATTCAAGAATTTGGAGCTTCAAATTGCACGGGTTTTGAAAATCGTCTTTGAATAGCAAGTAAAAATTTTTTTTTGAATTTTTAAAAATAATAAGAACTTGATAAGGCAACTTTTGAGGCGCCAATAGATACAAAAATATAGAGGGCGCATCGACTATGCTCCGGGATGTTATTGTTAGGAGTACGACTGAAATGTGTGGTACTGCGATTGTAGAATGAATGTATGGTGATGCGTGGTGAAATGGCGAAATCCGCGTAGCCGCCCACGAATAGCATTTGTTGACCTAGAAAAAGCGTTTTACATGGTGTTAGAAGCAAACTTTGGGAAGTCCCGAAAGAATGCGCGGTCAATGAATGGCGCATACAAGCCTAATGGCTATTTATTATATTCATTGACAAGTATCTAAGAATAACCCTCATGACGAAGAAAGTGCGGATCTCGGGACAGTTAGGGCCTTTGCAGACGATAAGGTTGTTATACCAAAGTCAATCGAAAACTTGCGAAGAATTTTGAGCAAACTGAATACAAGCAGAATGAACATGGACCCCAAAGTTAAGGTTAATAAACATATATGGTGTTTAAAGGAAAGGATGAGAAAACAATATGCAACATTGTCCTAAACAATGAGGGAATAGAAGAAGTTGATGAGTAGGTATGTTGTTAGCCTATTCACTAACGAGGAAAAGATTGATCGAGTGTTATGCAGGCGTATAAATGAGGGTAAGAAAGTTATCGGTAGAGCAGGTAAAGCTAAAAGCGCAATATATAATTTAGCATTTACACAGAATGTGATGTAGGTTAGCGAGACCTGGACCTATCAAGAAAAGGATAAGAGTAAAATTAACGCGATTATCCTGAAATTGCTGCGCATGGTGTGTGTTAAAACACTAATGGACAAAGTTAATAATGAGATAATCCATAAAGAATGCGGTGTAGAGAAGACACAAGTTGACATTTGTGAAAGAAATTCGTAAAGATATTTTGAGCATTTTGAGAGAATAAATTATACGCGGCTAACGAAACAAGTGTATGAAGGCAAAGTAGATGGCAGCGTGCCCAGAGGCAGACCGCAGATAGTATGGTGAGAATATGTGAATGAGACCATAATTCAAAGATACATCAAAAGCCATAGAAACACAAGGACTTGCATGAGAAAATGTATGGTAAAGAAGAGAAGAAGCTCTTAATTTTCGGGTTTGGAATTCCCCACTCGGAAATTTTTCTGGGTTTAAAGTCTGCTATACTACAAATAGGGCTTCCACCAGCCCTGGACGTGAAGGAAGCTAAAGAGGTATGCCAAAACACGGAAGTGTTGCGACAAATAGTTTATGAGAAATGCTTGAGCAAGAGTGTCAGTGGAGTGAATGACGCCTGAAACAAAAGACCATGGAAACTAATGGGCCCAGGTAGGTAGATTCACACTATGACTTCGTGAGGCTCTTCACCTGGGGTAATCGTTAGAGAGATTGATCAGCAGGCAGTGAATTCTAGATCAATCTAAAAATCGATACCCCCTCCCCCACATTACTCCCTGTCTCACCGAGTTAGTCATGCTTACCCCGATATGGCTCAATGGTATAATAATAGTAAAATTTTTTAAAACAATTCTTAAATTTTTAACCAGAGGTTCAAAAAGGCATTGTCAACAAAATACTTTAATTTTTATCAAAAAGTATAAGTTGTAACCAAGCGAGAAAAACTTAAAATCAAAAGTATAACAGATTTTTCAACCAAAAAAGTAAACTTCTAACCAAAAAAGTTGAAATTTCTTATTGGAATTTATCAGTTGAGTTCGCATCCAAGTGAAAAAACTAAAAAAGTGAAAGAAAGGAAACTTCTTAAGAATAAGGCAAAAAAATTCTTCAAAAAAGGGGAAAAAGGTGACGTCACTTCTGTTGAGCGCTCGCCCTGCATTTATGATTTTTAAAAAATACAGAAGTTTTATTTTAACTTTTATCTCGATATCACGTTATTAGTGTGGGCGTGAGTATGGCGAAAGTAATGGGTCGCAAGGTAGGAATGAGATAATTGCTATATTATATGGTTTCAATTAAGGCCTATTTGAAAAGTTAAGATAAATTAATTTTCTTATACCTGTTTACAGATTCGATATAATGCGTGTATATTTTTGTGTCGGAACCTTCCGATATGCCCATGGTAGCTTCTAAAATCATAATAAGTAAATAATCAAATTAAAATAATATGCAACAAATGCGCATCATCAAAATGTAATTACTGACCATTTATATTAACTTTACTCTTACCTAAAGCAACTCGTAAAGAAAAAGATATCAGATAGGGGCCAACTGGAAATTCACCTCCATCCAGTTCTTTTTCCATTTCTTGAACTATTGATTTTGAATGTTTATCGAAAACGTGCACAAATGTTCGTAAAGTTTGAGAATTAAAAGCAGGTTGAATTATTTTACGATTAGCACGCCATATTGGAACTAATGAACACAAAATAAAAGTATTAGAATGTTATAAATTAATTAATTTAGATACATTAATATTTTCCGAAACATTTTTCATCTCCATTATATTTCTAATAAAGTAATACAATTTTGCCAACAGTATTTTTAAATATATGGGAAATCCAGGGATTAGTAAGGATTTTTGAAAAAAATCTTGAAAAATTCCAGGAATTTCTATCAGAAGAACTTTAAATAACTGTCAAGGAAATAAATTTTAAATTGTTTTATTCCGTTTATAAAATATGGTATTATATTAAAAACGTTACAAGATTAAGATTCCGGTATGTTAAGTTTAACGGTAAGGGTAAATTAAAAATTGTTTTCAGTTATTAATTTTATTATTTAGTCAAAAATTTAACAATTTGGCTATTTTTCAGCGAATAGGCTCAAGTTGTTTACGGTATAAACGAAGAATGTCTTTACGATTACTCTTTGCTATGCAACTTTTCAAATTGACAATAATTATTAATTATTTGAACAATATACATGAACATATTTAGAGTTGACCTATTTTCCAGCGAATGGTCTCAATTTGTTTACGTAATCAACAAATAATGTCTTTGCGGTGACGTTTCGCTACGTTACTTTGCAAATTGAATTTTTTTTCCACTTTTTCCATTTTTATTAGAAATATGATGGTAATATTACATTTTATTTAAATATCAAATATAAAAAATGTCGCTCATGGTTCATATATGTATTTGTATTTATTTATATTTACAGAAATTACCTGGAGCTATAAGCAATGAATTGCCGATCAAGGGCCGAAGGAATCTGTATAGAGAAGCCTTCCCCATGCTTTTTGGACTTGTTAAAACAGTCTTAAAATAATAATTAAAAAATTAATAAAAAATGAATTCAGAATTGTTAAGCTTTATATTTACTTTCAATTGATCCGGTTCGGAAATCCCAACAATGAATTGATTACCCAACCACATTCGACTTGGCGACGAATATGGTTCAAAAAAATCCAATAATACATCGTGCGCATCTGAAAAAATCATACTTTCAGAAAATACTAGAAAAAAGCACGAATATCGAATAACGTAAATTTCGTTAAATAGTATAAATATAAACTTTGTATAATTATTGAACAAAATTACCAGATGCATCCTTTCCAATAAAACTAAGAGCATTCCCTACAATGGGGTACGCCTTCGGCCCAGGAATTTTGGCAGCAAGTTTATAAAATTGAATATTTTTTATGTAGTCAAAGAGCAATAATAGCAGAAGACTTAAAATACCGATAAACAAATACAAGATCAAAGCCATTTTTACAAATCTGGAGGACTGTTAATTGCGGAAATCAAAATGAAACTGAGGCTTTCCCATTAAAGTGGCTTTTATACATATGAGCGACACTAAAAACATAATAAACTTTTTTTTCAATGATGAGCAATTAAAAGTCAGGAATATTAGCATTTGTAAGTAGTCATTCGTCTTGAAATAGACTTGGTAAAATTATCGTGCTATATAAGAGATATATTGGAACCAACAAATTTTTAACAAACTTTCAAATTTTGGGCGATACGCCATATTGAATTTATGGGTTGGATTTGTATGAATAATCGAAATTTCTAAAAACCTGTTATTGAATTTTAATGTAATTCGGAGATGTAAGAGATGAAATTATACGTTTCCAAACTATAAAAATTTAAATAAAAAATTACGTGATTTGACCCGAAAAAAGTTCAAATAAGTTGTTGGTTCAATTTTTGTTGATTAAAAACAATTTCTATCAATCAATTATTTTCTCGTAGGGACTTTGCAAAGCCCTCGACAGGTAAACCTAAATACAGTTGTGAGTGCAAAATGAAGTTGGCAGTGAGTTGAATATAATTCGATTTCGATTAAGTCGAAGATAGTATGGCGATATTCTTCGTACTTCAGAAGGTACGTATGATAACAAAATGTGTAGTCACTTAATATTCACTTGGATATGACCAGATATGATTTAATTAAATTTAAAGTTCTATCTTGGACAAATTACTTATAAGGAATGGATGGCCAAACAAAAATTGATTAAAGTATGAGTAATACAGGATGAGGCAGAAAACCCTTCATGAATTTACATCGTGTTCGGCGAGTGATGATTTGTTCGACTCTTCAGCAGGTTAGTAGTAAATATTTTTAAATTATTTAATTATGCAACATAAATTTTTAAATCGTTTACTTAATCAATAATATTATCGTTTGTACAAGAAGTGTATTATTCTAAATACACCAGATTTTGCTTCGAGAACAAATTTTGAGGTTAGGATAAGAAGAGTGTTGTTTATAACTATAACTATATAACTAATTTATGAAAAAGTATAACTTTTGAAAATAATGAGTCTGAATGGATTTATGAAGTTAACCTGATTGTTTATCGAATGTGTTACGATATTTATTCTATTCTTTTGGAGCCCTTTTTTTAACCACGCATATTCATCTCTCTAGCAAAAGGATTTATCTCTTAAATAAAATAAAAATTTAATACTTTTGAGTAATTGCTCGTTTTCGAGATTGATTTTCACTCTAATTGCTGTGAAAAATAATTCTTTCAATTTTATTCTAGAGAAAAATACTTTTTTTTAATTTTAATTTTTCTGTTAGATGTAATTTGATATATTGTTGCGCATAATCTTATTAGATTCTGCTAATTTCATGCTTTTGGAGCTTCTTCAAATGTTGGAAGAAAAGCTAGTTTTTTGTTTCATTTGAGGTTACGTTTCATAAATTCAATCATCCTTAACAGAAATTACTCAAAACGTTATTTAAATAAAAAGATTTAAAAAAAGGGGATAAAAAAGGACTTAAAATTATCAATATTATTTTATTCAATCCTACATATTTGTAAGGTCTGCTATACTTTTAATAAAAAATGACCTTTTTCTACCCAAAAAGACGAATTTTGAACTAAATATATCCATTTTCGACGAACTAATTGAATATTCAACTTATAAAGGCAAAAATAGAACCAAAAATAAAATAGCTACATTTTAAAATAAAAAAATTGATTAAAAAAAAATCGAATTTGTGAGACCATTTGCTAATCATTCACAAACGATAGAATATGAAAATTTAGCTTTATCTTCTTTGGTAAATATTTTTCTATGCTCAGTGTGGCTTATCATTTATACTCAAGGGTGCGTGAAATAAAAAATGCTTGACTTTTAATGACAATTTTTATAAACAAGTTCTATTAATAAACACTGAACATTATAGATTGCTCATTATTAAAGGATATTTCGTCATTAAAATTATTTACTTTATCGACAAAGTGACACTTGATCATAAAAGTATGCCTCCCGATAATATTTGCTAATTAAAAAAAAAAAAAATTATGTAAACAAATTTTCACTGTGAACACCTGAATTCAACAAGAAATAATGTTTTGTTATGCCTGTAAATGTCTACAGTGATAATTTGTTTCTAAATTAATCAATAATATCCAAAATATATTCTCAACACTTGAGTAGCCTATGTGGGAGCCTGTTTTATTACCTATAAATGTTGCCCATGCAATTTTGTATTTTTCGAACGCAAAATTAATTATGTAACAATAAATGGTAGTTATTATTTTTGCAGAGTAATCGAAGTTACCTCAGAGTTCAAATATATGAATTATTTAAATGTCGGAAAAACTTTTAATAAACATTACGAACTTAGATAACATTCAGTCCGTTGGTTAAATTTTTCGGGAAATACTCCCATTTTAATTCTTTTTGAACTGGGATATAAAGATTACTAATGGAATCACCTTTTATTATTTAAAAACAATATTCATGAAGACTCTTCTGGTTCACCAGATATCTTCATTTTAGTGAGACCATTCGCTAATCATTCACCTACGATAGAATATGCAAATTTAGCTTTATCTTCTTTGCAAAATTTTTTTCTATGCTCAGTGTGGCTCATCATTAATACTCAAGGGTGCATAAAATAAAAAATTGTTGACTTTGAATGACAATGGTTATAACCAAGTTCTATTAATAAACACTGAATATTTTAGATTGCTGATTTGTAAAAGATGTTTCGTCACTAAAATTATTGACTTTTATCGACTAAGTGACATGCCTCCCGATAATATTTGTTCATTTTAGAAACAAATTATGTAAGCAAATTCCCACTGTGAACAGTTGAAGTTATTAAACAAATAATATTATCTCTTCATTGTCCTTAATTAATGTTGCCAGTGAGAATTCGAATTTAGCAAGGGAAATTTGTCATTCAGTATCATTTTTTTATTTTATGAACAAATTGTATAAACTATTGCAATGACTTTAATTATTTTTGAATGATTTTCATTTCAGAAAGGGTTATTTTTAATTTTGAACTCATTTAACTGTTGGAGCTATTGCTGTACAACTTTAAAGATTTAAAATCTGAACTCAACATTGTTGAATAAAAATTTTCGTCATTAGGAAATTTGTTTGCCTTATTCCCCAACGTTTACCATTTATAGGTTCCCCTTTTTTCTCTATAATCAAAAATCTTCCCCCTTTTCTTCTTTTTTCTTTAAATTTAAGATATCTGAAAATAAAATTGATCGTTTCACATCTAGAAAATTATTTTATTCAAAATTAGAACATGCTACCGCGAGTAGTGAAAACTTTGTTTAAGTTGAAGATTTATCTGTTACAATTAATTTAACTTTTTTAGATTATTCCAAATTAAACTATTTAGGATTTAAATGATAATTTAAAATTAAATTATTTTTTGTTGAATCGATACAAATTAAATATTTTTTAAATAAGTATGATAAAGTGCGATGGTCTGTTTTTCCACATTAGGGATTCTTTAGTTTGAATAATGTTAAAATGACACTTTTTCATTGAACACAATTTAATAAGTTCTAGAATTTAAACCATTTTGAAAAACTACCAAAAACCAAATAATTTTACTAATACAAAGATGTATCAAAATTTAAGCAAAACTCTATGTCTTAACTTGTTTTAAAATAAAGAAACTTCGTACTTTTAAATCTGTAGCGCTTGAAATTAAACAATTTGGATTTTGTAATATTAGACAATTTATACACGTTTTGAATTCAAAAGTTTCTGAATTAATTGTACACGTAAGTATTTCAACGTTAAACAATTTTTAAATGAAGATTAAAAAAATGTTACTATTTCAATTTAACAATACTTGACTAATTTAGACGCGCGAATGTTGATTTTTGCGCTTCGCGCTCTATAATTTATTTATCTTGCGCTTCCCGCTCGATGATGTATAGACTTCGCGCTACGCGCTCGGTCTTTTTATTTTCCCCACATTTGCGCCCAGACCTTTTAAAATTACGGGTCAAATCATCGACAATTGTAATTCGGTGATTGAGAATTCTCTTTTATTAAAGCTCCTTTGGCTTTAACGAACACATTCTCATCACGTACTGTCGTACTTCGCACTTGATTTTGTCTAAAATCTGAACTTTTCTACATTATGTTAAACACTATTATATCAAATGCATATCGTATTTATTTCTGTATCTCAAGCTGGTACTGCTTATTCAAATTTTTCAAAATAATGTACAAATTTTATTTTTCATGATTACTTTGATATTTGGTATTATTTTGCACTAATTTTTATTCTTAGCTACCCTGGAAAATCCTTCATTTCAATAAATTTATATGACTTATTTGGTCAGTGATGAATTTGGTAGGTTGGACCTTGAATTGACCTTGACCCTGACCTGATGGGACCAAACAGACAACGGATTCGAGATCAGCGACCCCGAAAACCTATAGGTATTCTAACTTATTTGGTTAGCGATTAATTTTGTAGGTTTTACTTTAAATTGACGTTGAACCTGACCTGATTGGACCAACCGGACAACGGATTGGAATTCAGCGACCCCGAAAATATAAGACCCACCTGGTCTGGCCCGTGTTGCGGGCGTTTGGATTTTGTGGTCATGTGTTATTACACAGAGGACTTTAGTTACACGCTTACAGAAAGCTTCTAAGAAATTAATAACTAGGATCACCAAAATTGAGTTAGAACTCAG
>CAKNWW010350729.1:0-10271 GCA_932074435.1 Andricus kollari
CCCCCAAATCTGTTACGAGCCAAGCCCATAGGTGGGTTTAGACTCTTGTGATTGGCTGGTTTTTGTCGTTCTAATTATTGGTATAAACCGGGAGAATTCAAATTAGAAATAAAGAGAATAATGGCTCGATTCTAGAAGATAATATATTTAAATTCAACAAAATAAAGGTTTGAACAAGAATACAAGTTAAAATAGGGATCTGATTCTTCCGACGAAGTGAATAAATCAGAGGGCCCAAACAGAATGTATCACGAACATCCTTTTCGGAAAAGCGCTCCTCCAACGCAATTTGGGCCTGCGCACGCATGCCCCGGGCCTCTCATCTCCCTCCCATCATCCCTCCATTCGCGCGAGAACATGCAATGACGTCACAAACATACCCTCAGCTCGAAACTCTAAAACCTTTGCTGGGCGCAACGCGTTAACTGCACATAAGCTAGCAAGTGGTCGCACGTTTCAAAGAAAAACCTTCGTGGGCGAGCCATGGAGTGGATCTCGATGGCGGTAACCCTAAACACATGGCCGGTTTTTCATTACACGACGTAATTTCCAAAGCTCGAACTCGACCCTCGGTTCAAGTGCCTACATAAAAACTGTCGATTGGACATTGGGCGTACTCTCAGTTTTACGACTTTTCCTCGATAAGTCGCAGAAAAGAGAGTCCGTTTCTTAATTTATGGGAGGCTCAAGTCTAGACTCAAGATGTGACAATATTTCCCACGAAAGTAACGAATTGCGACGTGCCCTTTTCTGGTTCTAGAGTTTCGATCTGGAAAGTAAATATAAGGCGGAAATCGTGCATTCTTACAACATAAAATTGTAGGTTCTTTTTACAGTAATATGCCTGAAATAGTAATAAGTACATAACTAAATTATTGTTCACGCGTCTTATTATTCTATCAGAGATTGCTCAAATGTTATATTTAAGTATTTAAACTTTAAAAATCTTTGATACATTAATTTTATAAACCTTTAGCTTTTGAATTACCCCGCGCCAGCAGGTGCTGCACTCTTTGCGTAAAGAAACGGGCGAGATTTAGTCGCTCGTAACACTTTCCCCCTTATTCAAAAGATTTTTCGTAAGAAAAAATATAATAACATGTGAGGGCATACATGTGCATGTGTATATATTTTATTTTAGTTTTAAGTAGTGATGTGTTTTAATTTTCAACTAGCGAACGAGTACATGTAAGGAATTAAAATGGTTGTATAGAAATTGTAAGTTTATTTGCTCTTCAGATTCGTTTGACTTGTTCAGAATACAATATTTGGTTTAAAACTTTATTCAATATTCGTCATGATTTCGTAAATTAAGGCCGGTATGGACAATTAAGATAAAAATTACGAAAATTCGTTTAATATAATACACATGGAGGGAGGCATATTTAATTTAATTCTTCAAATAATACATTTTGAATTTGGTTCCCTCACATGTCCCACTGTAAAAATTTTCAAAGATTAATAAATCAGGATTCGAATAAATACTGGACAACATTGGAGTAATAATAATATGTATTTTGTTAAACCAATCATTAATTTCGTTGAGACATAATTTTTTTTGTTATACAACTGCATTTTAGCTGATGAGATTTGGATGAACTTCGAATTATATAAAAATTTGATTTTTTTTTTTGCTAGATAAATGCCCTTTAACAGTTTATTGATACGTTCACAAATTTAAATTTGAGAACTGTAACATACCCATCACATTTTATCGAATTATAAAAATTTATAGATTTTACTATACCTAGAGATTATTTGTAGAAATTTTGATACTTCTAATAACATTATTTTAAGTTATTTTATTTTTATATATTTTTCTTTATATTTATGTATTTTATTTATTTATTTATTTTTTTCTCGATCACTTGTCTTATCCCAAATGTAAGATATTATCCATAATATTTATTCCTCTATCCCCTTAAAAATAAGAAAAATAAATAAATATATATACTCTTGAGTATCTCTCTTTGCATTTAACTTTCAAGTCCCAATTTCCACTAGAATCGTGTTAAAAAGCTTTAAAATGAGAGCAAAGGTTCATATAACTATTCATATTTTCTTCGTGAATTAATGAAAAAGAATAATTTTGAGCAATCTGTACAATGTAGTATCGTATCTTTTTTTGCTTAATATTACGTCTTAATCTATCAAGAGGATACCTCTGCGCAGTTTAAAAATATTTTTATTCTAATGGCGCTATCAAACATCTGCGCATTTTTTTTTCATGTATTAGAACTATTTTCCATGCTAAAGATTCGAGACTGCTCATTTAAAAGAAAATTTAATTTCAAGATGAAACGGTTACATAACTTCTTGCTCTTCAAACTAAGGGACGATTCTGTTTCCTATTTACTCTATGACATTGGGGTCGAAGTTCGTTCATGTGAACGATTTTGAACTTTCCCCAACCTAATTTTATCTCTACATTCAGATCATGAAAAACTTGGGTAATTTCATAAGGACCTAAATTTTCGTCGGGATCAAGTTTAGAGTCTCGAGTATTGTTTTTTAAATATACCATTTCACCGACTTTATAATCCTGAACGTTTTGCTTTTCGTCGTAATATCGCTTCGACCTTTCCTTAGCGAGCTGAAGTCGTTCACGAGCACGACTTTGAGTTTCAGTTAGTTTGTCGTTCAACGTTTTTAGGAACATGTTATAGGTGAGAGGTATTTCCTCATTTGCAAATTCGGAAGATATTACTGCTTCCTTCCCAAAAATCAACTGGTGCGGGGTAAAACCTGTTCCCTCGTGTTTGGATGTATTGTAGGAAAAAATTGCAAATCTTACCCATACATCCCAATTAGTTTTTTCGCAATATTGTTTTAAATATTGCACTAAGACGTGGTGGCTACGCTCTAAAGAGCCTAGAGATTGCGGATGAAAAGCAGTTGATTTTAATTGCCTTATTTTGAAAATTCGACAAAAGGTAGCCATTACTTCGCTAGTAAAGTTGCTACCTTGGTCAGTGTGAATGGTTCTAGGGCACCCGAATCGCGTAATAAAATGCTCTGCGAGAGCCATTGCAATTGTAGTAGATTCAATATTCATGAGTGGAATAGCGTCCGCGTATTTGGTCAAATTATCCTGTATGGTTAAAATGTATTTATTTCCGCGTTCAGTTTCAGGTAAAATTCCCACGATATCGATTTGTATCTTCTCAAACGCTTCAGTAGGGGTGTCCGTAATTCGCATGGGCATTCGAGTTTTTACGCGAACCAATTTCGTCCTCTTACATTCTTCGCAGTTCTGTATAAATTTTCGAATATCATCGCGCATATTAGGCCAATAAAAATGTTCCCTCACTCTCTCATATGTCTTTGTACAGCCTTTATGTCCGCCTACGACCGAATTATGGTATTCTTTAGTTATTGCAAGCTGATCGTTTTCTGGCGGAATTTCGATTTCTCCATCGCAAATGGTTATTTTGTAATCTTTTTTCCCGAAAACCTTTTTCAATATTTGTTCGATACTGGGCCAAGGAATTTGATTCAACCCGTTACCTACTCGCGAGATGCTAGCTGTTTTTATTTTTAATTCATCCATCGCGTATTTGAGTGCAACCAAAGTATCTGAAATATGTGTAATGTAGGGTCTCGAGTCAAATGCCTGTTTGATAATCAGATTAAAAACGCATTCGTGGTCATATTTGTAGACTTTTACGTTACCGACATGCAAATTTTCCTCGGGTTCGTGTTTTAGATCATCGTAACTAAATCTATTCTCTCTGATTAATTCTTGACTCGTTTCGGTAGTTAATTTACAGTCCGCCGGAATAAACTGTATTAAGTGATCGTGACGCATATAAAGTTTATCCTTACTATTTTTTAAGCATGACATTTCGGAATTTGGTGAAGGCAGTTCCTCTTCATCGTTCGTTGAAAGAATTTCATTTTCATTATTCGCGCCGAAATTTTTGTTTATCACGTCTGAATTTTCGCTGATCGCGTCAAGATTTTCGTTTAATGCTTCGGCGACTTCGTTTTCGTCAGTTACGACATGATTTTCATTATTCGCGTCGGGCTTCTCATTTTCGCCTATAGGAAAACACCGGTGATAGGGAAGAACGACGTCCATTTCACTATCCAAAATGTATTGTTTACTTTTATTTTTGCATAGTTTAGGTTTAAGAGTTTCGTTATCGTCAGGTGTGTCAGTGAATTTAAAATTTCCCCTCCTATCATCATTATCTCGTTCGATTCCAGTACGAGCATATCGGCTACCGCTAACACCGTTATCAGGTATCTTACCGGTCGGTCCGATGGCCCCAGCCAGCTTTGGAGCCCTCATCCTAACGGGCTCCTTCCACCTTACACGGGGTCCACCTTCTGACCGAAGGGCTTGATATAAAATATTATCCTCGTGTACCTCACCGATCGGTCCGATGGCCCCAGCCAGCTTTGGAGTCCTCATCCTAACGGACTCCTTCCACCTTACACGGGGTCCACCCTGTGACTGAAAGGTTTGGCACCCATTATCAACAGACCTTCGCCTACCGACTTTCAGGGGATTCTCCTTCACGGTATCAAGGTCGCTCTCATCAAATTCACTAGCGGTTTCATACTGCTCGTCACTTTCATCGAACGAATCGGTTTCTGTAATAAAATTACAAGGTCTCGACTGAAGACAATTAGTATCTGCATTCAGAAAGCAGTTTTCTGAACCCAAAAATCCCTCATCAATTATATGATTTATCTGATTTGAGATAGAGTCAGGAGTGAACGGCACAGGTGGTAGATCCTGCAGTATCAACACCTTGTAAACGTTCTGGAAGGTAGGATCTAGTGGATCAAGGTCTTCGCTAGGTAAATTGTCATAATTTACGTCAAAGTCTGTCTCTATTTCGTCACATGGATTTCGCGAAAGTGCGTCTGCGTTAACGTTTGCAGTTCCCTTTTTATAAACGACATCGTATTGAAATTCGCTGAGTCGAAGTCGCCAGCGCAGCAGTTTGGAACCTGGATTTTTGATATTATGCATCCAGACGAGTGGTCTATGATCGGTTTCGAGAGTAAATCTTCTACCATATAGATAAGGGCGAAAGGTTTCTACGCAGAATATGATGGCTAGGAGTTCCTTTTCTATAGTAGAGTAATTTACCTCGGTGTCGGTTAAGGTGCGAGATGCGTAAGCGATCGGCCAGTCCCCACCTATTGGACCTTGGCCCAAGACGCCCCCTATTCCATAATTCGACGCATCAGTTGTAAGTATAAAAGGCTGGCTAAAATCTGGATAATTTAAAAGAGGGAAAGAACACATTCTATCTTTTAGGTCATCAAATGCCTTTTGTTGACTTTCGGTCCATGCGAATCGGACACCCTTTTTTAATAAGTACGTTAACGGTTTGGCTACTGTCGAAAAATTAGGAATGAAACGTCGATAGTACCCGGCGAGACCTAAAAATTGCTTGATATTTTTCGAACTCTTAGGACGAGGAAATTTCCGTACTGCTTCCACCTTTTTCGGATCGGGTTTAACCCCATCTTGAGAGATTACATGACCGAGATAAGCAACCTCCTTTTGCAAAAATTTGCATTTATCAGGCTGAAGTGTCAAATTTGCATCCTCTAGTCGTTGCAAAAGCTTTCTCAACTTCCGGGTGTGTTCCTCCAAGGAGTTTGCATACAGGACTATATCGTCCATGTATACGAAGAGTTCTACTCCTTGGAGGCCAGACAAGACCTTGTCCATCAGCCGTTGGAAAGTGGCTGGAGCGTTCTTTAGTCCAAACGGCATTCTGTTAAAATGATAATGTCCGTAAGGAGTGGAAAACGCTGTCTTGGCCTTTGAATCAGGATGCATCTTAACCTGATGGAAGCCGGAAGCAAGATCCAAGGTTGAGAAATACTTCGCCCCTCCTAACTGATCCAATATATGGGTTATATTTGGTAAAGGGTACGCGTCACTAATCGTTTTCTCGTTAAGCTGGCGATAATCAATGACCATGCGCCAGCGTTTATTCCCCGCAGGATCGGGCTTTTTAGGGACGATCCAGACAGGTGAGTTATAGGGAGAATCCGAATCATCTATGAACTCACTACAGAGTAAATCCCCTGTTTGGTTCAAAATCTCCTCGTTGAGAGCTTCCGCAGAACGAAATTGCCTCTGAAAAGTTGGGATTTCGTCCTTCGTGTGAATTTTGTGCTCTATAGCGTTAGTGGCCCCCAATACATCCCCATCGACCTTGAATCTATACGGAAATTCAGCGAAAGGCTTCAGCAGACTAGCAACCTCCTCGTCGTTTAAATCGGAAAAATCAAACAACTTCATGACTTTGGCAAATCTTTCCGCTAATTTTTTACTTCTCTCGGTACCCAACGTTTCCTGTTTCTGTAGGTCTTCAACTTCAGATCTGAGTTCAAACTCTTCAAGTTCTACAGGTGGAATGGTAAACTCAATATCATGTAAAGATGAATTTATTGCAAATACTTTGATTAAACCGTTCTCTGGTCTAACTAGATTTTCGCCAAGAAAAACCCCAGTACCCGCGTTAATTTTGCTGAGATATCCTTCTCTTAAATCAGAATTTTTCACCTGTAAGGTGATTAATTTGCGTGTTCGCGCGGGAAGCTGAATTGTGTCGTTTTGTATAAAATTGATGGACTGAACTTTTAATGTGACCTTCTCATCGGAAAACGTCATGGTCGCTGAATTCGCTCTTAAAAAATTCATCCCTAATATTCCGCAAGATGGGATAGGAAAAGCCTTACGTACCAAATGAAATTCAGTTTCCCTGCCGTTAATGAGTACTTTTATTGATCCGCGAGTTTTTATCATACCACTTCCTATTCCGGTTAAATGAAATATCTGTGTTTTATCACGTCGTAATTTTCCCAGCAGGCACGATTCTTTCAAAAGATTCAATTCGCACCCGGTATCTATTAAAAATTCTGCCTTTCCATCATGAAATTTTTTGCATTTAATATTTACTGAAGGGGCTCGGACACGCCCGTTTTCACAGACTGTGAGCACGGCCCGCCGGATTGGCGTACGGTCAAGATGCTTTTGCTCGCCGTCGCACTCTGACGACGAGCAGCTTGCGAGTTTAAATCACCAGAGCTTGTAGAGGAAGGAAAAGGCTTTGATTTCTTCAGAGATTCCAATTCCTTTTCAGCTTCTTCAGCTCTACGCTGAAAGCATCTATCGGTAGTGTGACCTGTGCCCTTGCAATAATCGCATTTTGGTCTATTCTGTCTATCCTCAAAGTGCTTAGTATTACCCCATTTATTAAAATTATCATAGGATGAATTTCCTCGGTTCCTTTGAGAACAATTTCGCGAGAAATGACCCTCCTGTCCGCATGTATAACATTCAACCCTACGTGATCTAGAATTTGAAGAAGATTCTCCGTGAACATGATTCACCGTGTGATATTCCATACGACTCTGTTTATTTGCGCTGGGCTCCCTAACAACATAGTGTGACACTGAATTAGTTTCTCGCTCAGTGGCGTATGATTTTACGGGGTCTTCTGAAGGGCCTTCGCGTAATCTTTTCCGTCTATTGACATCCTTTTCCGCTTCTATTGACGCATTGATAGCTTCTTGGAGGGATACGGGATTCTTTTGCCTGACTCTACCTTCTATAAGTTCGTTTTCCAACCCTATACGGAAACATGAAGCTACTTCTAGGTCATAATCCCTAATTTTTGCACTTGCGATAGTGGGAGAGGATTGCTGCTCGGTCATTTCTACGATTTTGTTAAAAAGTTCCATAAAACGTGCCCCGTAAGAAAGAATCGTTTCTCCCTTGTTCTGTCTTGTCTGAGCAATCTCGGCTTCTATTTGAAATATTGTTTTTGGCGCCCCAAAAGCTTTTTCTAATGAATCTAATAATTCTTCTAAGGAGTTATAATGTCTATTTTTCATGTAGAGCTCAGCCTCTCCCTGAATTCTGTTGCGCACCAGTTTGACAAAAAAAGAGCGATTTCTGGGGTCAACATTCTCTTGTGCTGACAAACATTCACGTGCAAATGTCTGCATAGATATATTTCGACCAAGAAATATTGGAATGCTTTCGGATAGGATTTTTAGTCCGGAGTAATCGCTTCCTCGCATTCGCGGGAAATTTTCTGAATCTGATTCGCGGGATGGACCGGCTCCGTTATTCAAATATCGCGTCGATATATTACCTCTGTCTCGTTCATCAATTAAGCTAGAGATTACCTATTTTCTAATTTTCGCGGTAAATTTATCTATTTCATCATTTGAAAATCCGCTGGACAAGGCAGAACGCAATGTTTCAGTTTCACTAGGTTCGCGAACTGTTTGTAACTCATTTCCGATATTTCTTTCTTGTATGTCAATAAAATTTGCGGGTGCGCGAGGCTGAGCTGGATGAGAAACTTTTTCGCTGCGCTTTGACCTACTCGTTCGTTTAGACGGACCTGCGGATCTGCTGCCCCTAGTGGTCTTTCTTTGCGGAGGCATTTTAAGCGATGTTATTTTTCAACAAGTAAAATAAACCAACCCTTTTCTTTTTCACAATTTAAAAATCATAAAAATTAGGTTTCCGTTTTCACACGGTTTAAACTTTTAATTTGAAAGGCAATAGTGCAGGCGTTCTTATTATAGAAATGCACAGTAATAGAATTTTAATTTTCGCAAACAACAAAAAAAAAGTAACGTTAACCCAACAAAATTGTTAATTTTAGCATAACCCCTTCCTATGTATCAAATAGTAACGACTAAGGGATTTCCAGCAGAATCCGCGGGATAGGCTCGGTTCTAATATATGTATACATTGACTAATAAAAGTAAATCTACGCAAAAAATGTCATTAAAGCGCAATTAAATTCTAACATATTAAAATATAAATGATTATGATCAATCAAACCTTGAGCAGTCCGTCAAAAGGAATGAGTAGTTTTCCTGAAAGAAGAACGATTGAATCACAGTTCACGTCAAATTTCACTTTCACACAGTGTCACTTTCGATTAAATTTCTTCGTTCTTGAAAATCCTCCGTCGATCCTCAGCTCTCGAAGAGATGATCCTCTGGGTCCAGGTCCAGAATGTTCCAGCGTTTGCAGCAGGTCCCACGATGCGTCACCCTTCACGGGCCGTCCAACGTTGCCGTAACCCTTCGCGGGCCGAGAATCAGCTTCAAAAATTCCGAGGTATTTTTATTTTCCTCTTTCGAATATCATGCACAATACGGGCCTAAAGAATACTATAAGTCCTCCCTCAGGTATCCGCAAAGTACACCAAAATCTAATCAAGGTTCCTCGGTTTATGTTTCCTCCAGGAAACTTAATTCTTTCCTTTCATTAAATTTCTCAAGAAAGTCGAAATGTAATATTTCCCCACTGTAGGTATTGACTCACTATGTTCATAGATTTTGATATGAGCAGATCGTGAGTAATTTTGCACTTGTGAACTCCTAGTTCGTAATCATCGTCTAGATCACTGGCGTCATTTTATTTACCGGATTCACAATTCACACAGGTCGTCGAAACTATAGTGCAGTCATGATTTTCTGAAGCGGGGAACTCAATATCAATGATAAAATAAATTTGCTTTCTGATTACCCAATAGTATAGGATGAATGCAATTTTTCCTATATTTGAATTCTTGATGCGGAGAGTGTAAAAGTCCGGTCACGGGAGTAAAAAGTCCGATAAAACTTCGGCTAAAATGTACGTCGTAACTCAAAGGGTGACTCAGATTGACAAAACTTCTTCGCACATTTTCAGTTTATTCACTTCTCACCACACAACTCCGCACATATCACTTTTCTTTTAGTTTTTACCACAACACAAAATTAAAAAAAACAAATCCGAATCCGATATCCGAACGCGAATTTTAAATTTTGATTTAATGTTTCTATTTTAATTTAAATTTCAAGTAACGACGATCCCGGACGAACCCCCAAATCTGTTACGAGCCAAGCCCATAGGTGGGTTTAGACTCTTGTGATTGGCTGGTTTTTGTCGTTCTAATTATTGGTATAAACCGGGAGAATTCAAATTAGAAATAAAGAGAATAATGGCTCGATTCTAGAAGATAATATATTTAAATTCAACAAAATAAAGGTTTGAACAAGAATACAAGTTAAAATAGGGATCTGATTCTTCCGACGAAGTGAATAAATCAGAGGGCCCAAACAGAATGTATCACGAACATCCTTTTCGGAAAAGCGCTCCTCCAACGCAATTTGGGCCTGCGCACGCATGCCCCGGGCCTCTCATCTCCCTCCCATCATCCCTCCATTCGCGCGAGAACATGCAATGACGTCACAAACATACCCTCAGCTCGAAACTCTAAAAC